>APFE030101215.1:247779-288319 GCA_000404065.3 Pinus taeda
TAAATTACTAATAGTAATTTTTAAGCTCCAGGTTTATGATAACCCATGGTATTGACCCATGGTATTCATGTGAGCACATACTATTTAAAGGGGAAATTCTATCTTAGATCCATCTTAATTCTGGGTCTAACAAGTGCTCAGAGGGATAAATAGATTTCATCCCCTTAAGAGTGGTAGATGTGGAGTTAAGATGGATATAGGTTGGTTTTTATGATAATGAATATATTAAATAGACTTAGGAAATTATATTGTAAAAACATCTTAAGGTGAATGGTTAAAGCATAGGCATTGGACAAGTATATTTGTATACTTCTGTTTTAAACTGAAACAAATCTAGGGCTAAAAGGAATGGATTGATTGCACTAGTCATACTTCTATAACTTTCCAACATATGCTGGAGTAAACAGAATGTAATTTGGGTAATTTTTCTAATTGCAAAAGGGAACATACTTGTGTATTGGCAGGGTGGTTACGATGTCCCTAGAAGTGGAGTAAACAGATTGTAATTTGGGTATTTTTTCTAATTTCAAACAAGAACATACTTGTGTATTGACAGGGTGGTTATGAGGTCCCTAGAAGTGATGAATTTGAATTTTTCTTGGTTTTATATATAGTAATTAGGTTTTTTCTCATGCTTTCTGTGAATGGCAATGGTGAATTTATCTTACAACCACTAGGTTATGATAGTAATTCAGTAATTTTGATTTCCAAAGATATTTTAAAGAAATGCAATGATTTCATTTGTGTATTCAATAAACACAAGATTTTATAGTTGAGTAAAATATTCTCCATGCCTGGTGAGAGATTCGCCAAAAAATTATATATACATATCATATTATTGATAAAATCGCCTTCCATTTTTCCTATATACCATGGAGATTCGCCCATTTATTATACATGTCAATTTAAGGGTGGTTCTTAAAATTTTCCCTAAACTATTATTCCATGAAACTCCTAGTGAGGATTGCAGGTACATAGTGGAGGTTGTCTAGGTTTTGAAAACAAATCATAAAAAGAAAAAAGAAAATCTTGTGACAAAAGTTGGTTTCAAAGGGAGTAGTATGATCATCAAGCTTGAAGTATGTCTTGAAGTGACATCTTGTTAGGACTCACATGTTAAAAAGGGCAGTTGTGGAATAAATATTTGACTCTGTTATAGATTAAGAGGGAGTTAGTTGTTGAATATTATATGAAGGGTTTTTGTTTGATGTACTACTTGGGATTGGAGGTTTGGAATGGTGGAATGTATGTCTATGTTGAACAATATAGGTTTGAGCTGTTGATTAATTCTATGATAGTTTGGACATTTAATTTGTAATTTATATTGCTTTATCTGCATGATACTATGGTTTAAGGTGTTGCAAGATTATATTGGTTGGGAAGGGAATGTTGAAATACAAGAAGAGTATATATGGAAGGATAAATGAAGGTCATGTGTATTTCCTTTGATAAGTAGAAAACTGATATCTCACCAAAGACTCCTTATAGAAGGAAGTTTGTGCACTTCTCAGACAAGCTTGGATTTGTGGAGATTACATCCTTGGTTAAGAGGGAGCAAGGATGATACTGCATCATGGATATGGATTCTCCCTGTGTCATGTACTTTGTCTAGAATTAGAGAGGTTATCCATGTGTCAAGTACATTGACCGAAATTAGGGAGAATGGGTTGATAGATTTGATAACACCATACCATACATTATTCTTGTGTCATGTACTCCGATTAGAATTAGGAATGTTGTCTTTGTATCAAGTACATTGATCGAAATTAGGAAGAGTGATCTAGTGGAAGAACATTCTTCCCGTGTCAAAAAATGTGACTAGAATTAGAGACGTTATCCCTGTCTCAAGTACTGTGACCGTAATTAGGAAGAATGGTATGGTAGAGACTACTCAGTTGAATGGATGCCTTTCATTGTTTTGACCTTGTTATTTGTAAGAGTAGGTTCCTTTGGTAGAGACTACTCAGTTGAATGGATACCTTTCATTGTTTTGGCCTTGTCATTTGTAAGAGTAGGTTCCTCTGGCAGAGACTACTCAGTTGAATGGATGCCTTTCATTGTTTTGGCCTTGTTATTTGTAAAAGTAGGTTCCTATTCAGCACCAGGCTCAGTTACTCATTGAGATAAATCATGTAACATCATGGCCTAGAATGAACCTTGTGGTGTGAGGATGTGGATGCTTTTTAGGGCTTAGCTTACCTTATGAAGCTGGAACGTGGATTTTTCATAAGTTTTTACTGTGGTAACGGAAAACCTGTACTAGTTCGTATACCATGAGGTTGAGGCATTGACTGGATCATGGTGATTACTTGTTGTACCATAGGCTAGGTGTTCTAGCTTAGATGATGGTACCTAGTGCATATTGATGATGTACCATAGTTTAGGTGTGCTAACCTAGACAATGGTACTGAGTGAATGCTATAATTATTATAGGTTAAGGGTGTTGACTTGGGTAACTGTGAAACCTTATTCTTAAAGAAAATATCTCAATAGAGAACATATGGATATTCATTATGAATACCCCCCTAGATAAAAGGGAGCATTGAATTTTGTAGCTATGTTCACTCTTCATAATGTACAATTTGTACTTTTAAAGATAAAAATATAAATTTGTTTTGAAATAAAAATTGTTTAACATGTTCTTCATGCTTGTGACAAGATAAAAATTATTGATTTGATTATCTTATAAGGAATTTTATTCATGGCCTTTTCAAAAGAAATAATTTGAATATTTAAATTTAGTTAAGAAACCACAAAGATGCTAAGTTGGCCTACCTATTGATCAGGTCGACTCTACTTCATGTGATACCTATTCAAACCCCCTTCCTATGAATATATATAAGAAATATCATCCTCCCTCCAAGGACACGATTCAAATCACACAAGAGACACACATATATCTGATCTCAAGCGAACAAAGACAAGACAAATGGAACAAAATTTATCTCTATTGAATAAGAGTGGAATTTTGCATCTTATAGCCATTAAAGAGAAGTAAGAGACTACGGGATATTTCTATGCTAACGGAGCAATTTCATGTGACTATATTTCTATGCTAGAGGAGAAAATCTATGTGATATATCTTCTGCAGAATCCATCGAATATCTATGATATATATTCTATAGAAGTCAATGGATCTCCATGGTATATATATATGGAAGCTAGCAAAGGTATGTGGTATATTTTCAGTGGAGGAAGGGAAAATATGCTCTGCAAAGAATACCAAAATTTATGGTATATAAATCTATGGAGAAACCCAAGTTCTTATGGAGAAGAAGCCTACCAGAAAGTCTGAATTGCTTGTGGTTTGAAGCAATGTACAAGCCTGAGCTTGTTGAGGTGTGACTATGAAAGAAGAAGGAAAAATCTATTCCTCCATCCGAAACCCGAATCAAGCTACTCAATAACCATTTTATGGACAAACAAAGGAGTTTTGACTTGCCATCTTTGTGGTTGTCTTGTGATAGTACCTTCCTAGTGAGTGTGACCATAAGCATTTAATTTGATGTATCTCTTTTTGAACTTAATATTTCTCTAAGAAGAACGTTGTTGGGTTTTTCCCCAAGTGGATTTTCCTAGGGTAAACATGGTGTCTCTATTGTGCATTATGATTTGTATTACTTCATTGTATTTATGGTTGAATTTCTGAGTGTGTAATTGCTTAATGATACACCGAAGTGCTAAATAATCATCTACATCCATGGAAGTAATTTATTTTTTCATAAATAAAGTGCTAATATATTTTTCACTCAAAAAATCAACCGTGACTCCCACATATATCATATAAGTGTTAGCATGTTGTAAATGAAATGTTGCCAATTATAATAAGCTTTATCATAAAATATCTCTTTTCATCATTCCTATGTTCTTCATCTACTTAAGGATGCAAATCTAGGAAAAGAATTTCTCTTTTCCCATCATCATCAGTGCTAAGAGTGTTGGTGCAAGAATGGGCTAAAGTGTTAAGAGTGGAAGAGAAAATAGGTAGTCGATTATAGGTTGTTTTCCTTTATCTATCTACATAGGGTAAATATGAGGATTTCGTATAAGGAAATGTTTAGCATGATACATGAAAAATGGAATTTAAGGGACAACAATAGGTTGGGTAATGTCAGGTAAAGAAGCAAAATGCTAATTAACAACCCCAAGGGTTGGTCTCCAATCCATCATGGTATTGGGGGGTTGTCGCTGTGGAGGAGGATGAGGTTCAAGTATCTCCATGATACTAGGGGTGTGTCTAAGAGAATTATGAGATATAAGAGGAGTAGGGGGATGTCCTCCTAGATGTAGGTGGCTAGTATGGGTCCGTTGGTTAAACTCATATGATCTAGACTTAAAATGAATATAGAATCTAATTTGTTTGTTTCAATTATCATGTCAAGCCACAATTTCTCTTCTACCTTATCCATTTTCGTTCCCTCAAGAACCTCTACTAAAGAAACTCATATATGTAGAAATAAAATATTTAGTTTTGACATCGTACATCCTATTCATATGATAACTATGTTGAAAATAGCAACAAGAAATGATAAAAAAAGAATCTAGAACTTCCAATTTAATTTGTCCTTGCATTAAATTGTGAATTAAAATCGAATTTAGTCTCACCAGCTATTTGGAAATAATTAATTAATTCATTATGGGTTAATTAGTTGGAGAAATTCAAGTAAGAAGTCTTTCTGCAGTCATGCAATAGTTATCCATTAAATTAAGGAGATAATATTGAGTTATATTTGAGTTGTAATTAGTTAACTCAGTTTATTGAGTTAAGTCTAGTTAAATTAGTTCCAAATTGTTTAAGGAACTAATGGTGAGTTATCAGTCAGTTAATGTATGCATGCACTCAACAAGTGTACTCCAGTTAACTGAAGATTCCCTCATCAGAAACTCATGCATGTCTATTCTAAGAAAGACCTAGTTGAGATTAATGTCAAGGACAATGTAATATTAGTTGCACGTGTTTTCTTATAAAGGAAACTAATGCATGTAGTCAAGGTAAGTTTCCTTGGAGGATTGCATAGTTCTGACAGTGTGTTAGAGCAGTGTTCCACTTAGTGAGGTGAGAATCATCCACTAGGAACAACGCAAGGAAATAGGAGCTTGGAAGGCAGAGAGGAAGGCTTGATGATCTGATAATGAGATCAAAGGCAATTATTAAGGTATTACAGACTCATGTGTATGGATTTTCCTATGTTACTTTATGCAATGGATCGATAAGATTGTGAAATACATAAGCAATGAAGCAGTAAAAGACCATAATATACAAACACATATAAACACAACAATTTTAATAAGGAGTTCACCCAATACTCCTGGGCTACATCTCCTGGTCCAGCCTTCAGTGGTGACCTATCTATTATGTTTTCAGAATAGACTTTTACAAAAGTATGAGCTCAACTTGAGTCTCAAAACACAACAGATACAACAACAAGAGTTTTGCTTGAATCTCTCAAGCCTCTCTAAGTACACAGACTCTCTCGCTCACTCTCTGTCTCTGTCTTTGCTCTGTCTTAGCACTGCCTTCAATACTACTTTTCTCTGTTTTCTCTCTGTCTATGGCTTTAAAGCCAATCTGCGTTGACTGTTCATTTCCTCTTCTCGTCTTTCTGTCTCCTAGCCTCTATTTACTTGAATCCCTCTTCTAGCATTAAACAATCATTGTATAACACATTAAGGGGAGGTGGCCACATATTGTGCAACAAATGAGTGCATTAGGCCTTTGAAATCCTTGAAATGGCCGCTTTCTGTCAACACAGAGAAATGCATTCAACAACTGTGACAATCCGCCACAACACAGTCTTTCGGACTTCAAAAGTCCTTAAATCTGAACTGTTTTCATATCGGGTCCACCTTTGATTGCTTATTGCATTTCATGAATGTGTTCCATAGTTACTCTTTGTATTTTTTTTAATACATCAAAATATCGCAAAATCCTGCAACAATGGCTTTATATCGGATTTGAAATATTTATACATTTTCATTCCCAAACCCCTTTAGGTCCAGGTTTCATCGCATCGACGCTTCCATTAAAAATACATAGAAATACATTAAAAATGGCAATTGACGGATTTGAAACTTTATAGAATATTGTTTGTAATTCTATCGAGTTCGGTTGTCGCAATATATATATATATATAATATATATAAATATAATATATATATATAATATTATATATATATATATATATAATTATATATATATATATATATATATAGATATATAATCACAATATATCCCACCCCTTGTATCGCTCCGATGCGACTTGTCGCAGTCGCATGTCACATGGGCCTCGGGTCATGTAAGCACTTCTGTTGAAATTTGCTGATGCAGTATGGCGGTGCAATGTGGGTCGTCAATCTGTGTGCTTGATCGACGGTCCTCATTGACCCCGCTGATCGCTATCGCAATACATATATGATAAATGCCGATATCCTCCGATAGTCTTTGTCGATTGCGATTTGTTGATCAAATCTAGACTGTTGATCGACCAAATCCAACGGCTACTATGCATTCAATGTTGAAGCCTTCGATAAGCTTGTTTTCCTTGTTTTCTTGTATTTTTCGCCTCCTAATAGTGTTTTTCCACCTTTTTGAAGGTTCCCCTTATGTGATGATTTCGATCTTTTTGAATGATTTTGAAGACTTAGAGAGTATTCTAGGATCCATTTAGATCACGCCTTCCCACTGAAAATGATTTTGGACCACCAAAAGTTGGTTTTTAAGCATTAACCAAGTGAGGATACAACTTCCTCACTTGCCCAATTTCCATCCATCGAGCGCTGTTTAGTTTTGAACCTTTGAGTCCAATTCTTAGGTATTCGATATCCCCTCTGCATGTGGTTCTCACCTTTCTATCCAAAACTGTATCTTCCTGCAACTCATTGAGATATTTAGGCAACAAATCATCAATAGAAGGTAATTGACTTTTCTCTTCTAGATCTTCAATTAGTGAAGGTTTAAACAATCTTAAATTTTTTACATTTACCACTGAATAGATGTGCATGTAAGTTGGAAAATCAAGGCAGAAAGAATTCTCACCAATTTTCTCAAGTATCTTGAAAGGCCCATACCTTATTGGCTTTAGCTTCTTTCCTTCACATTGCATTCTGTCTTTGCTGATATACAACCATAATTGATCACCAACTTGGAAGCTATGCTCCATCTGATGCTTATCATGCCTTGCCTTGTACTTGGCTTGGCTCTTTTCCAGTTGTTCTTGCACTGCTTGGTGAATTTCTCGGATCTGTTAAATGAACCTGGTTGCTTTGTCTACATCGCTATGTCCATCAACCGCTATGTCTTTTTCAAAGACAAAATCTAAGGGAGACCTTGGTATAATACAAAACAAGTCTCAAAAGGAGTTCTTTGTGTAGAAGAATGCTTAGCACGGTTGTAAGCATGTTGCACATAACATAAATGCTCATCCCAAAGCTTGGGATGCTTACTGCAATAACCCCTGAGCAACTGGATCACTGTCCTATTGACCACCTCTATTTGGCCATTTGTTTGTGGATGAGAGGTTGCACTCTTCTTCAGTCTGGTGTCCATCAATTCCCACAGACTTGACCAAAACTTCCCAATAAATTGGGAGTCTCAATTAGATACTATGGAAGTGGGTAACCCAAAATGCACCTAGACATGCTCAAAGAACAACTTCATTGTTTGTTCAGTTGTAATCTGCTTATTAAAAGGTATTAAAATACACTTTTTGTTGAACCTGTCCACAATAACATATAAATAGTCATGACCTTTTCTAGATTTTGGAAACCCTCCACCAAAGTCCATGGAAACACTTTTCCAAGGACATGAAGGAACTGGAAGTGGAGTGTACAAGCCTAATGTTTCTTTTAGCACACATGGTACAGCCTTTAACATATCTAGAAATTGTTTCATGCATTTTCTGCCAATAGCAGAATCTTTGCAGCTATGCAACTGTTTTACTTACACCAAAATGACCTGATATCAGAGAAGTATGTGCTTCCCTAATTATGTTGACTCTTTCAGTTTTTGGAATGCATAGCTTTCCCAAATGATACAAGAGTTAGTCCTTAACATAATAATCCAGTTCTTCTACTTGTTTTCCATGACTTAAAGTTGCATATACATCTTTAAAATCTACATCTTGAGCATATAGTTCAATGTAGCTTTCATGCATTATTGAGTTATGCTTAAGTATGGTAGATGCATTTATGATTGGTCTGGACAACATATCTGCAACTTTATTGCATATGTCTTTCTTATATCTGATGACTAGATGAAACTGTTGTAGGAAACCCATCCACCTATAGTGCCTTGATTGCTACAACTTAGTTTGTGAGTGTAAATATTGAAGTGGTTGATGATCAATATGTATAATTGTTTCTTTGCCCATTAAGTAATGTTTCCACTTTTTCACTCTCTGTACTAATGCATACAATTCTTTATCATATGTGGGATAATTAACTACTACAAAATTAAATGTCTCAAAATGATAACATATGGGTTTACCTTGTTGTATCAACACTGCTCCCATGGCATAGTCACTGGCATCTGTTTCAATCTCAAATGGTCTTTGAAGATCTCGTAATGCTAGTATTGGTGTTGTACTAATATTTTCTTTCAAGGTGTCTAAGGCTTTCTGTTGTTTCCTCCCCACTGAACACCTTTTCAATCCTTTCAAAGCATGTAAGGGAGCTGCAATTAAGGAAAAGTTAGCCGTAAAATTTCTCCAATTCTGTGCTGCTAATAGGAAGATTCTAAATTCTATACAAGAGTTGGGTTTAGGCTAGTTCACAATGACTTCAACCTTAGATGGATCTATCTTCAATTCACCACCGCCTACAATATGACCCAAAGAATTTAAAGATGTATTGCCAAATTCACATTTTGATAACTTCACATAGAGATTTTCTTTTTCCAAAACATCTAGAGCCTGCTTTACATTCTTCAAATGTTCTTCCCATGTTTTACTGAAAACAAGAATGTCATCTAAATATAAAATTACAAAATCATCAACAAAAGGCCCGAGTACATCATTCATAACTCTCATGAAAGTGGCAGGAGCATTAGTTAAGCCAAAAGGCATAACTAGCCATTCATACAGCCCTTGCTTTGTTTTGAAAGAAGTTTTCCATGCATCTTGCTCGGCTACTCTAACTTGATGGTAACTGCTATGTAAGTCCAACTTGGAAAAATAAACAACATCTTTCAGCTAATCCAATAGACCATCAATGCGAGGAAGAGGATAATGATTCTTGATCGTTATCTTATTCAGTGCTATATAATCAATGCACATCCTCCATGAACCATCTCTCTTTCTCACCAACACGATTGGAGATCCGCATGGTGATGTGCTCAGCCTTATGAACCCTTTCTCAATCAGCTCTTGTACCTGCTTCTTGATTCTGCATTCTCGAAAGTAGATAACTTGTACATTTTGATGTTGGGAAATGGAGCATCTTGCTGCAAATGAATATCATGTACAATTTCCCTTTTGGGTGGCAGACCTTTAGGTTCTTGAAATAAGATATCATATTCTGAAACAACTTTTTCTAAATCAGTTTTCTGTTTAGCATCACAGCCCTCAAATACATTGGTTTTATCAGGTTTCTTTTCCTTTACAACCATCAGTAAAAATTGTTTGCATGAATTTACAATTCTTTTCATCTGCCCTGAGTTTATGCGAGTATAATTTTCTTGAGTTTATGATCTCTTACAATATATTTTATTCCATATTTGGTGATTTGATACTTATTTTCAGCTCTATAGAAAATGGCTTTTCTATCACACAAGTAAGGACTTCCTAAAACAATTCCACATATATCCAAGGAACGATATCTAACTCAACCTCATCTACAAATACTGACCCAAAAGAAAACCTAAGTTTACATTGTCTAGTCACTTGTAGCTTTGCTTTCTCACATACCCAACCTAATAGATATGGATTCTTGTGAGGTGTGGTTAGTAATCCCAACTTCTTTACAATTGCTTCAGAAATCAAGTTTACTTGTAAGACACTATCAAATAAAGTATCAATATTTTGATGATTGGAAATAACTCTAATATGAAAAAGCTCATGTCTTTTCCTCTCATTTTCTTCATTATCAATAGTTTGTGCAGAATTACTAGTAGATGCCTATGAATTTGTACCTTTTATACCTATAGCTATGACTGTTGTTTCATTACCTAAGTCTAACTCCAAATCCTTCTATATAGCAGCAACAACCTTCTTCTTCTTGTCATCGAACTTCTTTGGTTTCAACTCCGGATGCAAAGACCAGCAATGTTCATCATCACATCCATCCTTCTTGCAGTGAGTGCATGAAGGTTTGGCTTTTTGTACAACATTTTCCTTCCTCTCTTTCCATTTTTGCTTCCTCTTTTCCTTGTTCTTGCTTGTAGTGGGTTTTGATGATCCCCCAATCTCTGGGTTCACATTCTTGCCTCTAGCCTCTAGATGTGTGGCCTAAAAAAATACCTCATCTACGCTAGTAGGATTAAACATTAGAATGGTGTGCCTCAAACAACTGTGCAGACCACCTATATACTTCAGCAAAGTTTCAGGTGAGTCTAAAGAAATGCCTAGAATCAAAGCTCTCTTTCTAAATTCTTGGGTATAGCTTTGTACACTTTGTCCTTTTAATTGATGAAGATTTTGCCAACTCATCATAGCTTGTTGCATATAAGCTAGTGGATATAATTGTTTTTTAATGGCAAAAACAAATTCACTCTAGACAAAAATAATATTACCATGATTCTTCAAATCAGCTTGTGTCTTACCTTCCCACCATACTGAGGTAGTTCCTCCAAGGCGTAGGCTAGCCAATTGAATTTTACTCCTGTTTGAATCAATATTTTGCACCCTACAATACACATCAATCTGTCTATGCTAGTTATCTAGCTTTTCTACGTTTAATTCTCCATCATATATTGGAAAATCAAATTGTACATCTAACTTAATCAAAGATGTTTTCTTCTTTTTATTTTCAGGGCTATCAGGAGGTGTGGATAAAGGAGGCTCTTTTCCTTTCCCTTTGCCTTCAGAATGGCCATCTAAAATAGGTTCCTCTATCCCTTTCTCTTGTTTGGAGGTTGAAGTATCTTCACTTCACCCTTTCTTAAATTCTTAGTACATCTCTTCTACCATGGCTCTCATTGTCATGAAATTGTCCATGAACTGAGAGTCTGATTCCAAGGGAATTTCTTCTGCCATTTCCCTCCTATGATAGACTCTACCAATTTTTGGGTTAGCCTCAACCAGTTCTCCTTTTCCTAATTTGAACTTTGACCTAGTTAGCATTCAAAAATCCAGCACAAGTGTGTCTAACCTTAGCAACCTAAAGCTCTGATACCACTTGATCTGATAATGAGATCTAAGACAATTATTAAGGTATTACAGACTCATGTGCATGGATTTACCTATGTTACTTTATGCAATGGATCGATAAGATTGTGAAATACATAGACCATGAAGCTGTAAAATACCATAATAGACAAACACATATAAACACAACAAGTTTAATAAGGAGTTCAACCAATACTCTTGGGCTACATCTCCTGGTCTAGTCTTTAGTGGTGACCTCTCTATTATGTCTTCAGAACATAGTTTTACAAAAGTATGAGCTCAACTTGAGTCTCAACACACAATAGATACAACAATAAGAGTTTTGCTTGAATCTATCAAGCCTCTCTGAGTACACAAACTCTCTCTCTTACTCTTTGTCTCTGTCTTTACTCTGTCTCAGCACTACCTTCAATACTGATTTTCTCTATTTTCTCTCTATCTGTGGCTTTAAAGCCAATCTGCGTTGACTATTCATTTCCTCTTCTCGGATTTCTATCTCCCAGCCTCTATCCGCTTGAATCCCTCTTCTAGCATTAAACAATCATTGTATAACGCATTAAGGGGAGGTGGCCACCTATTCTGCAATGGATGAGTGCATTGGGCCTTTGAAATCGGTGAAACGACCACTTTCTGTCAACATAGAGAAATGCATTCAACAACTGTCACAATTCACCACAATATAGTCTTTCAGACTTCAAAAGTCCTTAAATATGAACTATTCTCATATCGGGTTCACCTTTGATCACTTATCGCATGTCGTGAATGCTCGTTCCATATTTCCCCTTTGTATTTTTTTAATACATTAAAATATCGCATAATTCCGCAACAATGGCTTTATATCAGATTTGAAATATTTATACATTTTGATTCCTAAACCCCTTTGGGTCTGGGTTTCATCGCATAGGCGCTTCCCTTTGTATTTTTTTTAATAAACGAAATACGTGGAAATACATTAAAAATGGAAATTGAAGGATCTGAAACTTTATAGAATATTGTTTGTAATTCTATCAGCTCTGACTGTCACACACACACACACACACACACACATATAATGCCTGTCACACACACACACACACACACACACACAACACACACACACACACACACACACACACACACACATATAATGCCTGTTCACACACACACACACACACACACACACACACACACACACACACACACACACATATATATATGTATGTCCACCCCTCTGTATGGCTCTAATGCAACTTTGTGATGCAACTTGTAGCAGTTGCATGTCGCATGGACCTCGAGTCATGTAAGCGCTTTTGTTGAAATATGTTGATGCGATATGGCAGTGGAACGTGGGCCATCGATTTGCGCGCTTGATCGACAGTCCTCGTTGACCCCGCTGACCGCTATCAAAATACATATATGATAAGCGCCGATATCCTCCGATAGTCTTTGCTTATTGCGATTTGCTGATCAGATCTCGACCATTGATCGGCTAGATTTGATGGCTACTATGCATTCATTGTTGAAGCCTCCAATAAGCCTGTTTTCCTTTTTTTCTTGTTTTTTTCGCCTTCCGATAGTGTTTTTCCACCTTTTTGAAGGTTCCCCTTATTCGATGGTTTCGATATTTTTGAATGATTTTGAATACTTAGAGAGTATTCCAAGATCCATTTGGATCACTTGAGAGAAGCCAAGTTTTCCTGTGAGCATCTGTGAGGATTGTATTGAGAGTTGGCTAGCTATGAGAGCTAAGGCTTTGTATAATTCCTATGTATTTTCACCTTGTATAATAATACAGAGAGTGGGGCTTTTAGCTAAGGCTTTTCCCAAAGTATTTTCAAGTGTATTATGCATTGATTCTTCTTCTTTTGGTTATATGTGTTCATCTCGATCTTTCTCAATATTTAAGCTTCCACAAATTGATAGTAGAAGTAGATTATAGTATTTTTCTTTGGTTATATTGCATTATCGGGTTAATCTACATGCATATTTTCTACCTAGGTTTGAGAGAAAGATTTGTAGAGAATTTGCAGAATTTCTACATGGTATCGGAGCCAAGTTTATTGGGGTCGTGAATAGTACATGGTATCAGAGCCAAGTTTATCAGAGCTGTGAACAGTACATGGTATTAGAACCAAGTTTATTGGAGCTATGAACAGTACATGGTATCAGAGCCAAGTTTATCGGAGATGTGAACAATATACTGAGAAGAGAATTCAAAGTTTGAAGTTTGGGGTTGCAGGTACAAATCGAATTCATTTCATACTTCAATTGAGATGGGTCATTATGCGACTAATTGCCCATCGAAGAAGTCCAAGAAGGGATCCTTGGAAGGATCGGAAGGTGAGGCCTTAGCCTCTCAATTCATAATGGACTTTACCCTCATCACATGCATGGTGTCATCGATGATGGGTTGTTTTTGGTATCTTGACAGTGGAGCCTCATTCCACATGACTGATGATAAAATTTTATTCAGTACCTTGGAGGAGAATGACCTCAAGATGTGCATAGAGATGGGTGACAATGGAAGGTATAGTGTTTCAGGAGTAGGCACTTTCTTTTCAGAGGGAGCATGGAGCTCCTATCACCTTGACAGATGTGAAGTATGTGCATGTACTGAAGAAGAACTTGGTATCGATCGCGATGTTGGAGGACAAAGGCTACGATGTTGTCTTCAGTAAAGGAAAGGCATTCCTTAGACACATCACCATGAGACAGATGAAACAGATCGGTTCACGAGTTAAGAACATGTATGCTCTTGAGGTTCAAGATGCATGCAAAGCCTTGAGGAGTAAGGCAAATGTTAGAGACTTGGTGGTTGAGAGGGAGAGTAAATTACCTCTCAACATGCAGTCCCAAAAGAAGTCTCAGACAATTGTGGAGGTGCCACAATTGGAGAAACAGAGAGGAGACCGAGTGAAGAGATCCACTCATGCAGATACCTCCATTAGGGGGGAATTTTACTCCAAGTGGGCAGAGGGATCACATGCAACCATACCTCTAGGTGTGAGGTGGGACGATGTGAAGTGATAGTCCCATGAAGGTTGAAATTGGGCAGGGTCTATTGAGAGGTTTTATCTCATGGATCGTATTTTGCTATGGGAGCCCAAAGTACATAGTAGAGGGAGGAATCAATGGGATTGATATAGTCAGAGATCAAAGTGATAGAGGCTAGAGCAGTCACATACTAAAGAGTGCAAAGAAGGATTGATAACAGTGTAGAAAGGTAGAGTTAGTAGAAGCGCAAAAGTTTTCAGTTGACAAAGGCAATAGCAGTCAGAGACTTTGATGATAGATGCGTCATACTAATTCATGTTGGATGTTTTTTTTGTTTCTATAGTTGTTGCATGCATAACATTCTAAATGTTCACGATTAGGATCGAGCTAAATTCATTTCTTGTTGAGAGGGAGTGTTGAAAATAGAAACAAGAAATGATAAAAAGAGAATCCATAAATTCCAATTTAATTTGTCCTTGAATTATATTGTGAATTAAAATCGAATTTAGTCTCACTAGCTACTTGGAAATAATTAATTAATTCATTATGGATTAATTAGTTGGAGAAACTCAAGTTAGAAGGCTTTCTGCATTCATGCAACAGTTATCCCTTAAATTAAGGAGATATGATTGAGTTGTATTTGAGTTGTAATTAGTTAACTCAGTTTACTGAGTTAAGTCCAGTTAAATTAGTTCCAAACTGTTTGAGGAACTAATGGTGAGTTATAAGTCATTTGATGCATGCATGCACTCAACAAGTGTACTCCAGTTAACTGAAGATTCCCTCATCAGAAACTCATCATGTATATTATGAGAAAGACCCAATTGAGATTAATGTCAAGGACAATGTACTATCAATTGCATGTGTTTTCCTATAAAGGAAACTAATGCATGCAGTCAAGGTAAGGTTCCTTGGAGGATTGTGCAGTTCTAACAATGTGTTAGAGTAGTTTAGAGAAGAATCTTCATTGAAAATCACATAGAGATAATTTTGTCGACGCGTTTCGAACCAACCAGTGTGGTTCATCGTCAAGACAAGTTGAATGAGCAGATCTTGCTATGCATTATAAATAGATCGAGCAGAATATCCAAGTAACGGCTAGAATTTGACTTGGTGTTAGAGCAGTGTTCCACTTGGTGAGGTGAGAATCGTCCACTAGGAACAACGCAGGAGCTTGGAGTGCAGAGAGGAAGGCTTGAGAGAAGCCAAGTTTGCCTGTAAACATCTGTGAGGATTGTACTGAGAGCTAGCTAGCTGTGAGAGTTAAGGCTTTGTATAATTCCTATGTATTTCCACCCTGTATGATAATAAAGATAGTGGGGTTTTTAGCTGAGGCTTTCCCCAAAGTATTTTCATGTGTATTGTGCATTGATTCTTCTTCTTCTGGTTATATGTGTTCAGCTCGATTTTTCTCAATCTTTAAGCTTCCGCAAATTGATAGTAGAAGTAGATTATAGTATTTTGCTTTGGTAATATTAAATTATCGGGTTAATCTACAAGAAAATTTTCTACATAGGTCTCAAAGAAATATTTGTAGAGAATTTGTAGAATTTCTACAAACTAAACAAATTAAATAATTATTTTCACAACTCTACTCATTGCAACAATTCAAGTATTTGGAAACATGATATGGCAGTTGAAGGGATGGGAAAGAAAAGTGAAATAGTATATTTATTGATGCATGTCAGGGCACATAGGTTCATTGGTTGTCACTTAAACAGAAGGCACAACTACAACATGAATTGATTAAAATAGTATATGGACAACTAGAAGAGTTATGGAATGTTCTAGCCATTGCAATCAATATGATGAAACTTAGTCAATAACAAAGTTTTGTTATAGGTTGCAAGAATGTAATATATTTCCTAGAAGAATAAGATATTTCCACATATGAAGTAAGAATTGATTTTATTTTCTTTTAAAATAAAAATTGTGGGAAAAAAAGAAACAATGATGGATGAAAATACGATTCCTTGATACAAACATAAGAGTTATCAACATTGTTTTTAAAGGAAAATATTTTTCTAGGAGTATTAATAACATTAATAACATGCTCCAATATATTCTTTTAAGCAAATGAATTGAGGGACTAGTGTGCTTCTAGTGAAATTTTAATCAGGATTCACGAGTTTGGATAGGGAGGGGCTTGTTATCAGATACACGTCAAAAAATTTCTAACAAATTTCATAAAATTAGTGATACATTAATTCAGGTATGGAGTCATAAACAGAGCATGAGTGTGATAATGGTTTGATCGTTGGCCCTCAATTTTGTTCATTTTTTCCTATTCTAAATCCATTTATTTACCACCATATTTCATCCTATGTCACTTATATATGCCTCATTTTAGTCCTATTTTGCATATTCAAGTAACTAAATTAAGTTTTTCAATTTTTGGAAATTTTTGTAAAAACTGGGTTTTAAGAGTAAACTTGGACTACATTAAAAAATCCTGTAATAGCTCCATGGAAGTCATATGTGCAAGACACATAGGTGAGATTTGAGTGCATATTTAGAAATCTTGGGAACCACGAATGAAGAAACACCTATTGGTTTAGTCAAATTGAGCAAAAACATGCTCGGTCAACGCTGGTCAAACTTGACCTGTCATTCAGGAATTCCTAGTAAAAAGGAGCAATTTTATTATTTTGTGGCCTTTTTCTTGATTTTGTGAACCAGAATTTATGAGTTTTACCTGTATCGATGGATTAGGATTGATAAGGATGTTAGAGACATTATAGCAAAGTTTGTTTATGATTTTATTATTGAAATAGAGTTTATGGACCATTAAAAATGGGGTGTGTAAATTTGTATTAAGATTATTGGAGACTTTTGAGATAATTTGAAGAATCATTTCTACTATTCTATTTTTTGTTCATGTTGTGGATGCTTTATTAAGTTAGTTGTATCTGATGAGTTCTTCAAGTGTACAAGGCAAGGTTGGAAGGCCCCCGTACCAAGCTAAGTACACTTTGGATAAATTTTGTACAAATTAGCATAGTTTTGATTCAATATTTCTTGTTTCAGTTTTATGATTCAGTTACTTAGATGTGTTATGATTTCTGTATGATTTTTGAATGACTTTGGTTTAAAATCTAATTTGAGTATGAAAGGACAACCAAGGATTTAATTTAAATTCTCTTCTATCAGCTTATGAATCACAACTAAAAATCATCCTTTTGCATTTCTTGAATTGTTTATGATTTGACGCAATGGTAATGTTGTTGGAGTAGAACTGTCAGGAAGGAAAACCAAGACCTCCTAAGTTAGGAGCCCCTTCTCTTGCTTTCTACACATAACAAACTATTTCTCTTTAGTTTCTCTTCTTGAGGATAGTATTGTGGGGAAGGACAACCAGGACCTCCTAAGTTAGGAGCTTCTTCCTTCACTTACTGCATCTTGAATTAGAGACTTTTTAGTTTCTTTAAACTTAGAACTTATTTGCAATATTCATTTCCCTTAACCTTTGAGCCTTGCCTTCCAAAATTAAATTTACCTAAAATCCATATTCTTTGGACATGCTTCCAAGTCTACAAACACAAATTTACAAGTAAAACACATGTGTTAGTTTACTTAGTAAATTGACTTGACACTGACCTCAGTAGGGCCCATAGATTCAAGTAATTTTATTGCTTGTAATGAAAGAAAAAATATATTGAAAATAACAAGGGTTGAATGGAGAACACTATGATAAAATTCCCGGTAACTTGTAACCAGGACAAGGATAAAATGACCAGTGAAACCATCATTTTTTAAAATAATCTCTTTGGAATGGAATCAGGAAGCCCTGAGTAAAATATAACATAAAAATTTGAATGAAATGAATTTCAACTTGTAGAGAAAACACTTGGCATAAGTCAGTTGTGAATTATTTTCAGTGGAAACATAAACCCACCATAGAAATTCTTTCTTCTAATACATACATTGTTATGGTAGATTGATAAGAGAAAGGCTTGTGGATTTTCCCGTCTTAGCATTGAGTGTTTTTGTTGTTGAGTCCATATAATCCATAAGGTTTATCTCGGGACATAAGGAAGGCCAACATGCTCCACTTTTTTTAAACATATAGTGATTGCATGTAGTAACAAGAAGACTTGTAATGATGGCTAGGATCAAAAAATAGGCCTGAGAAAATAATTGCAATGTGTGAGATGGAGCTCCTGCATGATTTTATTCCTCAAACATGAGTGTCCATGCACAATACCGATGTGCAATTTCAGGGGGAAAGTGAGCATTATTCCTTTTTAATAAAATCATGCATGTCAACTATGAATGAAACATATCTTAAGAAGAACATGATATAATAAATGGAGAGAAATTCAAGAAACGTGGGGGAGCATTATTCATTTTTAATAAAATCATGCATGCCAATTATGAATGAAAAATATCTTAAGAAGCACATGATATAAGTAATTGAGAGAAATTCAAGCAACGTGGGGGGGTTAACTCACACACATTACAAAAATAGAGCCATACATGGAACTATTCAATAATATAGCTACAAAGTGAAATTCCATTTCAACAGAGACCAAAATCTTGGCATACTTGTGTTATTCAAGATTTAAACTGATTGACAGAGTCCTAGGAACCATTAACAACCATTCCAAATCCAACCAAATGGTCTTGCAATCAATTCCTCTAGGAAGCTAGCATTTGATTCAGAGATAGAGGGTGAGGTGAGAGAGTAAATAGAGTGATAGTGGAGTGAATACAAATGGAAGGTTGGCTTCCATACTTGATGGTTTTCCACCCATGATACATGAGAGAATCATTTAGAGGCATCCCTCGGGATGATACTATTATTTAAATAAACTTAATCCATCAACCAATAACATACAAACAAATGTTGATGAAATCATATAATATGCTTCCCAACATAACTTATGCTGACTGATATCAAGACAAATAAACCATATAACATGCCACCCAAACATTATTGCATGTGCCATCAATTTTTTCAATGATAATCCATGCCACTTAAAAAAAAATTGTGTAGCAATTATGCCTCATCAAAATGTGTGGTATATGGCATGAGTTGGGTCAAATGTTGACCTTTTTTTTTAATCTATTAACATTTTGACAGATATAACCATTGTGATATTCAAGAGGAGGATGCTTTCACAAACATAAAATTCAAATCATCATGCTTTAGAATCAGTAAATAAATAATTATGTCACACCATCATACGTTAGAGGTACTGAAATATAGCACGAATATATTCATAGCCAGATAGAAGGGTCATCCAGATGGCTTTCCATATGCTAGTAGAGCGATAATTTTCAAACAAAATTAACCGTGGAGTCAGTAATAAAACTAACATATCAAAGTTGAGTTTTTCCTTTGCTAATTCACTGTTATAAATATCATGAAACAAGTGCATGCTACCAACTATAATAATCATAAATTCATGAAACATAAAATAAATCTGAGAGCTAACCATATTCTTATTTCTCTTGGGGACCCCACCTACTCAATTTTTTTTTGTTATATTAACTTTTTAAGAAGAGAGAGGGGTTTCAATTTTTTTCGTGATTTCTTTATGATGAGTGGCCCAAAAATCAACATCTGGTGATTCTAAGGAGGGTTGTGTGAAACAATCTAGAATTAAAAATCTCTAGTTCATGGTAAAAAAAACTATCGTGACAGTGGGAGAGAGGATAAGCTAAGTTGTCTTGCTGGGAAATGAAGAAAAGGATGAAAGAAAAGTGGAGTAGCACTATTTGTCAAGTTTCCAAGTAGATAATATTATGGATAAATTATTAGTGACAAAGTGAAAAAATCTTATGAACATTCAGGGGTCATTGAGTTTAGTCTGCTCCAATTTCTTAAACTGGAAACTATTAGTATATGATTTGTAGATAGCATAAAAACATCAAAAGCTATCTCACTAGAAGTGGTCCAAAACTAGATGGAATTAGTACTCACCTTTGAAATAGAATAAAAAAAAGAGAGACGGAGTAGAAGACTCAAATGGAAATAAAGCATCGAAATAAAAAGGAAAATTCTTAGAAAGAGAATGTTTAAAATAAAGTAAATAGTTCAACATTGTTTACCCTTGATCTACCCTAAAGAAGGGATTTAAATATGAATTGTTAGTGGTATAGGAAAATGACCTATCAGTTTTATCCTTCAGCAAATAAGAATTACTTCTGACAATAGAAGCAAGTATGAAGGGTCTTATCCACAAATTCTAGAACTTTGTGTGTTTCCCTTTTTCTACATGGGAAGGGTCCTATAACAACACTTTTTTTCCATCCTAAAAGTTAACATTTTTGGATATTTTATTAAAATATTTCTTCATGGTTTGCTTCCTATGTTTTAGATTATTTAGAGTGATTCCTTTGTTCCTCCTAAGCTAATAGAGCATGAATTATCTAGAAAACATCAGTGGAATTTAACTCTTCTCTCTACAATGCTAGTTGGAGTGAAGTTAGTTATAATTATGCATGCATAATGGCATCTTGGCCATAAAGAATTCGGAATGGGGAAAGCTCCATATTGGACTTGGAGGTGGTTTGATTGGCTTGTAAAGCAAAATTTAAGAGAGTGTGCTAGTGTTTAGGCGTATCATTGATAATCTTCTTCAAAATTCTCACCAGGATTTTATTAGTAGACTCGGATTGACCATTACCATGGGGGTAATAATGAAGAGGTAGAATGTTTGACCACATATTTTGTGCAAAATTTGAGAAAATATTGCAAACATAAATGTTAGTATATTATCATAAATTATCTCAATAGGTAAACGAAGTCTAGAGAAAATATTATTTTCAATGAAAGCAATCACATGTCATCTTTGGTGTTCTTGAGAGGAACTGTCATCGTCCACTTTGTAAAGTAGTCGGTAGTTGTTAGAATGAAATTTTTTCCAGTAGATGAAGGAGGGATGACAGGTTTGATGAATTCTAGGCCCCATTTTGAAAAAGGAAAATTGGGTGTGACAAGTTGTAAGGGTAAGGAGTATAATTTTTATTGACTCACTGACCTCTAAAATTCATCACAACTTTTAACAAAGTTATAGCGGTCTTTAAATATGGATGGCCAATAATAACCTTCCCTTAGTATTTTATGTGTGGTAGACTTGGCAGAAAAATGGCCACCAATATGAATGCCAGAATATGTAGAACCTTTCAGTTCCTTTAACAATTTGTTAGCAACCATGCCATCAACGCATCACAACAATAGCCCATCAATAGATTTGAGAAACATAAGCATATTAAGAATTAAATATTTAGATGCTTCTAATCATAGTCTCCTCTATGATTTGTCAAGATTGTTAGGGCATCTTCCATTTTGAAGATAAAAGACAATATTTTTATACCATGGGTGCCCTACAATTTCTACATGATCATAAATGATACAAAATAGTACATATAAAGAATAATCATTTTCAAAAATTGCATTTGGCTTAGGATGTTGGGCCAAATGTAGAGCAATGTCACATCCCTTTATGGTTTTAGTTGTTACTATTTTTAAATCATTTTCTTGAATTTTTAAAATCCAATGGGATAACTTTCCTAATTTAAAATTATATGAGAAATAATAAACAAAAATATAGTTTTTCATGTCAGATTCAAGGAAGGAAAATTTAAATTTTAAAATTGAAATTTTGATGCCAAAATATCAAGTCACCCTCCTAATGATCAAGTCGACCTAACCCCTTCACAAAAACATTTCGGCTATTTGATTCACTATATATATGTCAATTTGTTCTCCACTTCAATCCAACAACTCAGATCACTTATGTTCAAGTGAAGTAAGAGAAACAAGGGTAGATCGAAGTGAAGAAGAAAGAATTAATTTACAGAAAGATCAAATCTAAAGAAAACCTCTATGGCATACCAAATTTTGGAAAAAATAATCTTAATTTAGATCGAATCCCTCGTTGAAAAATCTCTTCTGAATAGACCAAATTTGTGGGACTACTTAACCTTTGTTTGACTAGGCTTGACTTGGATTTTCTATGGTTAGTTTGACCTTGTTTTGACTAAAAGTATTAGATGTATCTCTTGTTAAATAAATAATTTATCTAGGGAAAAGGTTGTTGGGTTTTTCTCCCAATTATGTTTTCCCAGTGTAAAATTATTTTGTTTCTTATTTGGTTGTCTCTTTATGATCCTATTGTCATAATTTTTTTATACTATTTATGTATTATGTGTAATTTCTTAATGACGAATAAGAATATGATAAAGATTAAATCATTAGAAGTGATTATCAATTTATAAGACCTATGAAAAATTAACATGGTATCAGAGCTATGGTGAAAGAGAATCCTTGAAGAATTCAACAAAAAATGAAGTTAGTTATCCTCCTAGAGCCTCCATTAGCCCTCCTTTGTGGCATCTACTCATAATGATATCTTGTTGGATAGAAGTATAACAAAGTGAAATTTCTAAGGAAGACTTTAAGGCATATTTGAGTTGTATCTCTCGACCTCCCTCAGATTTTCATTTACATATCCATCGAAAAATTATGCCTAATCTAAGGCCAATTTCTCAAGGTATTTTGGGTTTATATTTTACATCCTCTTGGGTGATTTCTTTATTTCCTACAAGAGAATTTATTCAGACTTGTTGTAGAAGCCTCCTAAGGATCAAACCTAGTTTATTCTTGAGGCCCATTTAAATTTTCTTGAATTTTAAGGGTAGTCTTAAAGACATCTTTGCACATATTAAGGAAACTTTTGTTTACTTGATCTCAATTAAGTACATAGATTTGATCCATTGTGAATGTCTACTATTATGGATCGAAAACATATTGAATTAATTGAAATGATGAAGTATGATCCACCCCTACGCATGGAGTGTGAATCGAATTAATGTGACTTGGCTTGAATGATCACAATAAGACTTGTTGACTTTTCCTGATTGAGAAATGTGTACATTGAACGTAAGTATATATGATTATAGAATGATGACCATGATCATATGGATGCATGTATAATGACAAAATAGTGTATTAGTATAAGCCAACCAATATTATTATTAGTATGATAAAGTTTGTGGAGGCCATATGAATGAGTCAATAACAATGTACTATTGAAAGGGAGTGCAATCTATGCATGAAACTTGTCTCATATTTTATAATACAATGCGAGTAGTGTGGAGTGAACAACTTGAATACTTGGGTGATGCGCAGACGTTATTACTATATTCTATATCTATTATACTTTATGTCATATGTTTATTGTAGAGTATGTCTGGAATTATCAATAATGATCTTATAAAGGACCAAACCCATGCGATTAGAATCTTAGTGCTAGATATGAGGTAAAGATACCTATGGAAGAGGTTTAACAAATCATATTTCTAAGGATTGTGTTGTGATGGGTGTGGGTATTAATTGTATGAGTTCAAATGGTAGAGGAAAAGTACTATACATGCTTTTAGTGTTGGTTTTAGACAATTCCTTGTCATGGCTATTATAAAATAGTTTAGTCATAGTTGTAAGAGTTGAATGTTAAAGGGTTTGGTGCTAGAATATTTGTTGTTAATTCTGCTAATTGGGTGAGGACCTAAAGTCTAACACTTAAGAAAAGGTTTATCTGAAAAGTCTTGTGGAAATATGGTCAAACAAATCCTTAATGAAATATATGTTGAAGATTATGTGATAAAAGGGCACTCCCATTCTTGGAAGATAAACTTAGGGTTTTGTAAAACCGTAAGAAGACCTAAAGGATATAAATAAGGAAAAGTATGTAGGGACATCCATATTAACATATGGAAGGAAAAATCAATGGCCAAAGGGCTTATAATTCAGTTGACCAGGTTATATTCTTGAAGCTATGCCAAGGTTAGGCCATTTTCATGTATACCTTTCACATGCTACTAATATTAAACTGTTGAGGTTATGATTGGATGACAATGCTTGAGTCTAGTTGTTCAAAGTTTTGATCAATAGCATAACCTAAAAATAAGTTTCATAACTCTTGTGCTATGAGACCTTGTTGAAAGACCTAATATTCCCAGGGTTTGCAAACTCTAGGTAATATTGAAAATTTATAGAAATACTTAAGGTTTATTTACAAAACCCTAGACCCAAAATATTAACAAACAATGATTATGTTGGAAGAAGAAACTCTAACTCATGCAAGGAAAGAATGACATCATGTTGATGATGAGGACAAGGATGATAAATTTGCAATATGGATGCAAGAAGGCTAAGATCAAGAGGGGCTAGATATTTTCTTGTGATCCTCAAAATATAAGGAACTTATATCTCTCTTCCTTGATTTTTATTGTTTTTTTAGCATTAGTTAGCCTCTTGTCTTTGCATATTTTTATTTGTTATAATTTTTCTTCCATTGTATCCTAGTGAGAATTGCAAGTACATCATGAAAGTTACAAATTCTCTGATAGCATACAAAAGTATTGGAAGAAAAAAAAAAATTATGGCAAGAGTATTCTCTCAACAATAATTTGTTCTTGAGAGGGAGAAATAGTACCATGTTGTAACAACCTAGGTGAAAATTCCATGTAATAGAAGTTAATAAAGGAAAAATAATAACCACAGTTGATGGGACACTTATTCCAAGTTGAATGTCACCAAAATCATAGTGATGGGGATCACTTGTGGTTGATTAATGGCTAAGGAAAATGGTAAAGGCAATGGCAAAGGATTTGGAAAGGAAAAATGGAATTTTGGCACATTTATTTATGAAAATAATGGAAATTAGAAGAAAAGCGAGGTGAAAGGTCACATATTTCATGTGAGGAGGAAAATGAAGGAAAATAATGGAAAATGAACAAAATAGAGGCCTCATTAATAAAAGTACTTTTGAGGATAAGTACACATACTTTTGTCAGTTCAGTTTTGGAGCTCTCTCTCTATTTTCTCTCTCTCATACTCTTGGACACTTAGAATTTTCTTGGAGCACTCTTGGAGGGAATGGAATACTTGGATTTTTGGAGCAAGAAGCCAAAGGAAGAGTAGGAAAGCATAAGAGGAAAACAAGATCGACATCTACATCAGGTTTTTCTTGCAGGTATTGAGTTTCATGTATGTTTTCCTCACTAGTTTTGGCATGCATGGCATATGCATGTGGTTTATTGCCCATGATCTATCACTGGCATGGAGGATTGCCTGAATTGATAGTGGATTTGCCTATCCTTTCCATTTCCTAGATAGCTATGGTGTTGTGGTTTTATTTCTTTGTTTTTCTGGTTGGTTCTCATGTTTCCTTTAGCTTGCGTTGAATTATTAGTTCCTGGAAGCCGTGGTTGGACAAATGCTCTAGAAGCCCTGTAATAGCTTGGGTTGAGTTACTGGTCCTCAAAGCCTTGGTTGGAAACATGATCTGGAAGCTCTTGGTGGGTTGAGTTACTAGTCCTAGAAGCCCTGGTTGGACAAATGCTTTAGAAGCTCGGAGGTAGCTGTGGGGCAAGTTACTAGTCCTGGAAGCCTCAATTGGAACAAATGCTTTAGAGCCCTAGAAGGCTGGGTAGAGACTGATATGATTATGGTTTTGTGATGTTCATCTGTGAGGTGGAACCATTGTTTGATGGGTTGAAGTGGATGACCTCTGAAAGCCCTAGATGATTTTGGATTGATGTGTTTTATGAGATCTCACATTCATGCTTGGAATATCGCATGGGGGTTTTTGGCTATAGAAAGTTTTGGCTCATCCATGTCTACAGTCAACTGGTTCGAGGAAGTCCCATAGTTGGTTGGAATTTGCATCATTAATATGAGGTTATTTCTCGTTGTTATTCTATGAGTATTGTTATTGATCTAAAAATGGGGTACTAAAGGCTTCTTGTTAGCTTACAAGAACCTCTCTCACTTACAAAGCTTAAATATTCCCAAGATCTTATGATTAAACAATTGCAGAATTAAAAATACTTGAAAATAGGTGTATGCTTATGTTTGTCTTTAGACTGTTTATGTGCTTTGTGTTCTATTGCTTATGATGATATTTAAAAACATGTGACCAGTAAATAAAAGCAACAAATGAAACAAACACATGACAACAATATAATATGGATTTCACCCAAACCTCTGGGGCTACGTCTCCTTGAGCTCTAGTCAACTCAACTAGGCTCTCTGGGATTACGGCATAAATTCTTTTACAAGCTCCACGCTCAACTCCATCAGTTTACACAGAAACAATGGGCTTACAATACCATATTATCCCTCTGGTTGTCCATACTCTGCAGATAGATCTAGGCTTCTCTGGACTTGACTCCTTCAATTAGCGCTTTGAGCTATCTTGCTCTAGCTTGCACCAACTCCCTCAGAATTCTCTCACTATCTCTAGAATTCCTTCTTCTATCTTCAACACACTTTGGACACTAGCAACAACTAGATCATTTGATCTCTTTGCTGTTTTTGGTTCTGGCTCTCCTTTTGGATCTTCGGCTTTGACTTTAGCTCTTCGTCTCTGGCTTTGGCTCTTGGCTTTCTGCTCTTGGCTCTTGGCTCTCTGAGCTTCTCTCGGCCTCTCTGTGCCTCTGTAGTTCACTTGACCTCCAAGTGACTCTTAGCAACCTTCCAATGACCTTCAGCAACTTCCCGCTGCTATCAATTGAGTTCTCTGGTTCACTCGACCTCCAAATGACTCCAAAACTCTTTGTGCTTCCTCTCAATCATGCTCTCTGGCTTTTGTAAGGCATCCTTCTAGCTCTACAACTTCTTGTCTATTTCTCCGCATGTAATCATTCCTCCATCTCTTCAGCTGGCCCTATGGCTTCTGGGTATATGGCTCTATGCATTACAAATGCATTATTGGTACAAAATGCCCGCTTGCAGTGTGGCACAATGATTAGGGGTAGTTACAAAGGAATCAGGGTCTTTCTTTAGATGAAAACCAAAAAATGGAATAAAATTCCAATACACAAAGATTTATTGAAAATATGCTATCAAGCGCAAAATCTCGGACTTCAAATTCTATGAAATCGCGCTCATAATCCCGATCAGGTGTGCCCTTTTATCATTGTCACATGCCCCTTTGTATTTCACACCATTGATCTACTTGATCTCCAATCCAACAATTGACATCCATTTCGAGTGGCTTATGTGCATGGAGATTACCCGCCCGAAAAGGTGGTTTTCTCTCTCTTGCGCCATGCCCCGTGTTAGCTAGTGTATGGGACCCAACGGAGCCCGTCCAATACCACTTACCTCTTAACGCCCACCCAAAATCCTTCTTACCATAGAACTCAAATAAAACAAAGCCACATCTATAAATGTTTCAGGTTCGACTTTATCGCTTTGGGTCATTTCCTTTGTATTTCGGTTTTATAATAGAAATGCGCTAATACATAGAAAAAGCTCGAAAACACTTTTATATCAGAACTCAAAATCTATAGGGTTGCATTTATAAACCCTATCGGGTCTGCGGCCTGGTCGCTAATCGCAATCGTGCTATGTCAACGGCCCTCTGTATCGGGGATCACCAATCTCCTAATTGTCGATTAAATCTAGACCATTGATCCTGCTCCTCGATCCAACGGTCGACATCGCACATTGCATGTGACTATCATAATGGCCCCGAGGGTCTTTCCATATGCCATGAACCACGCCAATGGTGATCTGCCGATCCGTCGATCCACCAATTTCCCATATCTCAGATCATTGCTATCGGATCTAATGGCAAATCACAATTAGCATATCACAGTGCCTAGGGTCCTGATATCGCATGCGGGCCTATTTATGATGCGATAAGTCAGAGGTCGCAATCAAGGGAGTCCTTCCACCTTTGCCTTAAGTCCACTCCTTTGCACATTTGCGATGTGATTTCCTTAAGGAACTTTTTATGCCATTTTTATAAGAAATGCCTCCTTTTTCAAAGGACAAAGACAATCTTCTTTCTGCAATAACTTCTTCATCCGAAGTCCATTTTGGTCCATTAAAATTGTAGTAGATTCAGAATGAAAGGATCTATTCAATGGAACTATTTCCAGGAGCATCCTTGGACTTTCATTTTCCTCTGTGAGGAACACTTTAGACTTAGAAGTCTATCCAAGATCCATTTTGGATCACACTTTCCCACTAAAAGAACTTTTGGTCTCCAAAAGACTGATATATTGATCGGAATAGTAAATGAGAGTAACAACACCCTCTTCTTTCAGCCTCCATACAATTTCCTTGCATAGTGCCTCTGAACCAAAGCCTTTGACCACTCTCCTTCCTGGATGTGTTGGTCCTCCTGGGAAGAATTTTCTTCCTCCTTGACTTCCTGTAGAACTCCTCCCGAGAAGGTCACAAAAGGTAGTTTGAACTTCTCTTCCTTAATCATTGATCCAAGGTGGCTCAACAAATGTGAAGTTACATCTACTTCACAAAATTTTCATTTGTACCTACTTGACATGCTGTCAACAACAATTGGATGGCCTAAACTCTTTCTTCAACAAAAGAAATAGATTTTCAAATCTTGTGAACACCTCCATGTCTTACATCTACATACAAATGATGGACTAGATAACAAGCCCACAAAACATGCCTTTAAAACAAATGACCCTTCAAGTCAAGCATGTCATTACATATTTTCTACATTTTTTCCAAATATGAAACACTTCAACATTATCTCCATCTTGGAGACCAAATCAACTTTTATCAAGTCACTATTGCATTACATGCATGTTTAAAAACAAAGCAATCAACCCTTCAAGTTAATTACACATACATGTTCAAATACAAGGAAATCATCAACATCCCTGTGTTCATGCACATCATTCTCATGCATGCATTGCATCCTTCAACTTTCTCTTAAGCACACTATATTTTCGAAGCTGAACTGAATATAATGTTGCAGCAACAAAGTGAATCTTCTACTCAACGTTTTCCATTCACCTTCTTGGTAAAACCTGCAACTTGCATTCCATTAACAAAGAAATGCAAATAGACGCATCAAATCAAAATACATGCAATCTTTAATTGGATAAGAACTCTAACCATTTCTTACCAATCCATTTTAAAGGTGCTACCTTTGTGTGCACATCAGCATCAACGTGTGAATCATCCTGAAGCACATCATTCATGGAAACTTTCTTTCCATTCTTGCCATTCTCTCTTTCCACCTTCTTCAGCTTTTGTGGAAGCATTGTTGGAATCAGAGTCCAACATTCTGTAGCAACATGTCCTTGCTTATGGCAGTATGTGCAACACATGTGTGTCCCCTTGACAACATGATTTGCCTTGTCCAATGGACCTTTGGCTTCTTGCTTCTTTTCCTTCAAAAGTTTCTTGTATGTGGCCATTCTCTTCTAACATCTAGAAACATGATGGTTATCCAAACCACAAAAGGAACATGCAATTATTTTCCCATACTTATATTGAAATTTATCATGCTTTACATAATCAAAAGGAATATGATTAGAAACAGATTTATACCTTTCTCTTTCACCTTTATTGCCTTCTTGGGGAGGTGAATTGAATGAAGAAGTAGCTCCCTTTGGAACACCATCAATCTATTCAAGGCTGTCAGAGTTTCCACAACTCTCTGGTTCAAGTGTATGCTGATATACACCTTCTTTCTACAAGGTATGCTTCACTCCATTGCATTCCCCAAGAATACAATCTTCACAATCTTGAGGTCGAAGAATTGAAATGAAACTCCTTCTTGGAGTTGTTTCAATGGTCTTCATGGCAGCCTTGGAACTTTCTCCATAAGCTTTTCCATAGCCAAGACCCAAATACTTAGGCATTTCCTCAACCATTATTGGCTCAACAATACCTTGTGCATGTTTACCTAAGCCTTTTCCTTCATACCCCATCTTGGACATTAACTTGGAACCTATGCCCCTGGTATGTTTTTCAAAAGAACCAATATAAGCATTCTTAGAAGAATTTGAAGACAAACAAGAATTGTTTACCTCTTCTTCAAGTTGATACTTGACAAAGGCTTCTTTGGAAACAAAGAGTTGTGTCTCAAACTCATGCATCCTTTTTAGTTTTATATTTGCAATATGAAGTTTCCTCTCCATTTCCTACAATTTGTCAGAAAGCAACTGCTTCTCTTCCTCCACGGAATTCAACTAATCTCTAAGTATGATGCTCTTCCTTCCATCCTCATACATTTATCTCACCTTGTCCATCATGATGAAAAAGTCTTGCTTCATGTCTTCATCAAAGAATCTTGTGATGAAGGAGGAATTTGAGGACTCACTTGTAGAAGTTATCATTATCAAAATGAGCAAAAGAACTTCAAACAAGATTAACAAAGAGCTTATTCAAGCAACCTTTTGCAACAAACCTCTTGTGCTTCAAGGATTGCTTTGAGGTCCTTTGGGATAAGAAGAATGCCTTCGGCCCTTCTTCCTTCTTTTCCTCTCCTAGATTGAGCTATCAATAGCTTTCCTTTCACCTCTACAAACACAAACAATAGTCAATCTACAAACAAGCATATAATCAATCAGAAAATTAATCCTTAATTTCCCAAACACCTTTCAGACAAGCAATCTTTGCTCTGTCAATCAAGCATTCTAATCTGATACCACTTGCATCATGATACCACCTGCTTCATGGTATAACCAATTCTAATATAACCTTCTTTGAAGGTGGGGTTAATCAACTTTTGAGCTCTTATACCCCCTGATCTGAAAATGGGGTACAAAAGGCTTCTTGTCATCTTACAAGAACCTCTCCCACTTCCAAAGCTTAAATATTCCTAAGATCTTATGATTAACCAATTGTGGAATTAAAAATACTTGAAAATAGGTGTATGCTTACGTTTGTCTTTAGATTGTTTATGTGCTTTGTGTTCTATTTCTTATGTTGATATTTAAATACACATGATGGTAAATAAAAGTAGAAAATAAAACAAACACATAACAACAATATAATATGGATTTCACCCAAGCCTCTTGGGCTAAGTCTCCTTGAGCTCTAGTCAACTCAACTAGGCTCTCTAGGATTATGGCATAAATTCTTTTACAAGGTCTACACTCAACTCCATTGGTTTACACAAAAACAATGGGATTAGAGTACCATATTATTCCTCTGGCTTTCCATACTCTGCAGACAGATCTAGGCTTCTCTGGACTTGACTCCTTCAATCAGCGCTCTTAGCTATCTTGCTTTAGCTTGCACCAACTCCCTCAGAATTCTCTCATTGTCTCTGGAATTACTTCTTCTATCTTCGACACACTTTGGACACCAGCAATAGCTAGATCATTTGATCTATTTGCTGTTTTTGGCTCTAGCTCTCACTCCAGCTCTTCGCTTCTGACTCTGGCTCTTTGACTCTAGCTCTAGATCTTGGATTTCTACTCTTGGCTCTTGGCTCTTTGATCTTCTCTTGGCCTCTGCATGCCTCTGTAGTTTGCTTGACCTCCAAGCGACTCTTAGCAACCTTCTAGCGACCTTCAACAACTTCATGTTGCTGTCAATTGAGCTCTCTGGTTCACTCTTCCTGCAAATGACTCCAAATCTCTCTGTGCTGCCTCTCAATCGTGCTCTCTAGCTTTTGTGAGGCATCCTTCTATCTCTACAGCTTCCTATCCATTTCTCCACTTGTAATCATTCCTCCATCTATTTAGCTGGCCCTCTGGCTTCTCGCTCCATGGCTCTACGCGTTACAAACACATCATTGGTACAAAACACCCGCTTGCAACGTGGCATAATGATCAGGGGCAGTTACAAAGGAATTGGGGCCTTCCTTTAGGTGAAAACCTGAAAATGGAACAAAATTCCAATACATAGAGATTTATTGGAAATACACTATAGGGCGCAAAATCTTGGACTTCAAATTCTATGAAATCACGCTCATAATCCCTATTAGGTCCGCCCTTTTATGGTTGTCGCAAGTCCCTTTGTATTTCACACCATTGATCTGCCTGATATCTGATCCAATGACTGGCATCCATTTCGGGTGGCTTATGTGCACGTAGATTACCCTCCCAAAAAGGCAGTTTTCTCTCTCCTGTACCATGCCACGTGTCAGCCAATGTATGTGACCAGGCGGAGCCCATCCAATACCACTTACCACTTGAGGCCCGCCAGAAATCCCACTTACCACAGAAGTCAAATAACATAAAGCCGCATCTATAAACCTTTTGGTCTGTATTTATCACTTTGGGTAATTTCCTTTGTATTTTGGTTTTATAACGGAAATGAACTAATACACAGAAAAAGCCCGAAAACACTTTTATATCGAAACTAAAAATTTATAGGGTTGCATTTATAAACCCTATTGGGTCCGCACCCTGGTCACTAATTGGTGGGCTCCAGTATTGTAGCAATACTACTGCAACTCCTGGGGCTCCCTTCTTTACTTTTATCAACCCGGTTGTTCGTAACAAACTTGGAAGCGACGGTGTTGTATGCACAAGTACTAGCTCTTGTCATAACTGTCACTTGGTCAGCTGGCACAAGTCCGCTAGGAGCTTAAGCCAACTTCTATGAGCTCTTAGAAGAAGCTTTTTAATTGATGGATGAATGCTAACTCGAAGAAAGCTAATCTATTTGCGAAAATAGATTGAGAAACCGAAGGAAAGCACAAACCCTAATTCTACCAGCTAGTCCTACTGATGCAAATATGAGAATGCAAACTACTGAAAGAGATGCCATTACTTCCATGAAGGTAAAATACATGTTTCTAGACTACCTCTGTCCTAAGAAAAAATCTTTTTTGTATTTTTGATTAAGTTGTCAATTTCATCATGCATATGCTTTCACTGTTCTTTACTGTGCAGAGGTGGATCAAGGAGGAGGAATGCTTGGAAAAGGTTGGGAAGGTTTAGAGAGGGTCTAAGGAGTCCCCAATACCCTTCCAGAGAGTTTCACAAAGTTTTCCTATCAAGAAACCTCATTTGTGAGCTTCTATAGGAAGTCTGCAGGGGTTCTACAGGATGTTCAGAGATTTCTACAGGATGTTCAGAGATTTCTACAGGATGTTCAGAAATTTCTATAGGATGTTTAAAAATTGGATTTTAGAGGATGGGTGAGTGAGGGAAGATGCATGAATGGATAGGGAGGTACGATAGGGGCCTGGAGTGACCCAGGAACTGGCGGATGGAGTGGTAAGAAGGTGTAGAAGGTTGACTTGGCTTAAAGAAGGCTAAGTCAATGATTGAGCAAGTAGGTAGGGTTACGTGGGAAAAAGGACAGATGAAAGACGAGGAATCTAGCTAGGAGATGGAACAGGTGGCTCTGATGAAGCTTAGGTGGATGAAAGAGTGGTAGAGATGCCCTGCAGGGTGTACATTCAACTGAATCAACAAAGTCATGCAAATAATCAAAGTCCTAGCTAATCGAGACTAACTATCAATAACATGAATGAAAAACAGCCTTATTTGGAAGGAAAACCATGTACATCAGCTATGAAAAGAAACATTTCAAAGATATAAACCCACAACTAATTTTTTCAAATGAAAACAGTACACTAAGGATTGCATGGTCAAGCAAACTAGTGTTTTTGTTGGGACAACACTGTTTCTTCAATTCCAGCCCTTGATCCAATAAGGATGAGGTGAAATCGAGAGTGTTGTTGTCCCTTTTCCTGAATCTTTTTCTGTTATTATCCTACCAATCTATTTTAAACACCTGAAGCAATTCTATTCCTAAACAATGATCTATCTAATCAACACAACTAAATCTGCCTAACAAAAATACGTTTCAAATGCATAAAAGGAAAACAATGATGCATAAAGGAAAAGTAATAATACAGAAAGGAAGCCCTAGGCTCTTAGGTTGGGCCCAACCCTCAGAGCTATGGCTCCTATAGAAAACTCAGAGTTGATATAAAATCGGACTGCTTCTCATTATCAAAAAATAGTCATAAGAGTTATGCCAAAATGGCTACAAGATAACAAGCTAAAGCTAACAGCACTGTAGTGCAAAATATGCAATGGTTTCAAAAGTTCCTTACGAAGGTTGAGGCCTTAACATTTATACATCACGAGGGCCCTAGCTAGCCTCCTAAATCTATGGGACTTGGCTGTCCAAACTGTGAGTTAGACAGTCCCTTCCAAAATCTGCTTGGCTGCCTTCTAGATCCGATTTTGGTGGCCTTTGGAGCTCGGAGTTGGGGGTGAAGATCCCGAGGAAGGGCTATTTAATGCCATAGAAAACCCCCCTACGAATACTCACCTCAATCTTGGATATCTTCTAGCCCATGATTGCTCGGTTTTGCTCCAACATGTGTCGAAAAACCTGAAATGAGCACGTGTTAGCCACCTAGAAAGAGTGACTACCCTTATTTGTACAAATGACATAAACATACTAAAAAATAATGCATAAGCTATGAAAAATGAAGGATTGAACAAGGACTAAACAAGGAAAATTAGGCCAAATGGGCCCAACAAGTTACCAAATTTGGGGCTCATCATCACCCCCCTGCTAAAAGGGTTGCTCATCCTCTGAGCAACTAGTCCAGATCCTCGTCTTTCATTGCTTTAATCGCTACCCTCACATCCCAGGCATCTGAAGTAGTATCCTCCTCACTGTCATGAAATATGACCGTCCTTTCCACCTCTTCCCACTTCTTATGCTCTTCCTCTTCTGTGCCTCCTTCTAACAATCCCAAAAGCAAAGGTGGACTTAGCTTGAGGCCTATCCAACTGGCCTGGAGGTTCTACATAGACTTCTTGTAGAGTGTCACTCGTGCCAAGGCCTCCCTCATTCGAGTTGGAGTGTGATATTCCCTGATTTTGAGGCTGTGGGACAATGTGTTCCACCTACGGGTGCAAGCATGAACGCAATTGTCCCCTAGTAATCGCTCCATATCCTCGAAGTGTGCTATTGCCTGAGCCTGCCAATCCATGTACTCTAATAAAGCCTGAGAGTTGGTTGCTAGGTGCTGGTGAGCGAATATCAAAGTTGTGGGGTCCCCTGGCTCTGCTCTAATCAGCAGTGGTTCATGTAGTTCTCCGTCCATGGCATTCCTGACCTCGGTCGCTCTCTTTTCTTCGTGGTTTAACCATGAGGTCATTTCCATTAGCTGCATGTCCCCTACTGCTGTGTTGGGGTCCCACAAGGTGATGTTTGGAAGGGCCAAATTATGAAGGTAAAACTCTGAAAGCTTAGCCTTATCTTCCGATGAACTAGTGTTACATAAATCCATGAACCGCTGAGGATTTTGGATTTGGGAGATACCCTTTTGTGCCAATGTGTTGATTTGGAATTGCAGCCACTGATCCCTTAGGTATAGGGCATAGGATTTGGCCGGCTGCCTATATTGCATAGCTTCCATTGCCTAACTGGCCATGTAGGCCAGTTGTGCCTCCTTTTCTTGCATCTGTTGTTTTAGAGTTGTATCTCTATGCCTGCCTGTAATTCCCTTTCATGTAGCTGCTGGTTTAGTTCCTTAAGATCAGCTTGCATCCCTTCTTTTCCTTGAGGTTCTGTTGAGGTGTCCTTGGCTGTTGTGTCCTCTCCTTTTCTCTGTCCCTGTAGCTATAGCTGTTGTCTAAGAAACTCATTCTCTTCTCTTAACTTAGCCTGTTGGGAGCTTTCCACATGCCGTACTCTTGCCAACTCCCTTTGTGTCTCCTTGAGCCTTTCCTCTAGAGGCCCTATATCTACTACCCCCTTGGATTTAGTGATCCTCATCCAAGTGTGGGTTCATACTCTTTCTTCCTCTAGTGCTAGAAACAGTGGCACTGTGAATTTTTGAGGAATAATTTTTCCAGCCTCCAAAAAGTTATAATAAGAGCCCAGGCTGGGCTGGGGGCTTGGTTCCATGATGACATCGGTCTTCTCCTCCTCCTGTGGTGACTTGGCTGCTCTTTCCTCCATCTTCTCAGTTTCTTTCAGCCTAGCCAAAGTTTCCTGTAGAATAGCCTCGACATCCTGTAGAGAGGCTTCTGAGTTCAATTTCTCCATCCTTTCCCTCCATGAGGATGTTTTCGGGCTCCCTTGCTCATAAGTAATGGATGCCTTAGAGGGGGACCTATCCTTTGGTGTGGTAGGGGTATCCACAATTGTGATTGGCTCTTTTGATGGAGGCTGGGGTCTGCTAGTTTTAATCCTCACACTCCTTCTCGCTTTAAAATACAAAGGAGTCTCCCTCTTTCATTTTTCTTTTGGCTTAGGAGAGGTACTTAGGGTGGCCAGCATAGCTGCTGCCTCCCTAGCTAGAATTTCAGCCGATTTCTCCTTCTGCTGTCCTTCTTTCGGACTTCTTGTAGAAAGTCCTATAGTGGTTGTTTTCTGGCTTCCCGTAGAAGCAGTTTTTAAACTTCATGTAGAAATAGCCTTCTGGTTTCCTGTAGAAGCAGATGGCACTGTTTTAGCCTGCTTGGCTGAGGGGACTTTTCTTTTAGCTTGGCTGAGGCTACCTTAGGGGTGCCCTTCCTGACTTGGACTTTCTCAGTCCTTTCTACCCTGCTCTGTAGTCTTTTCTCCCTGGGTGTTGGTGCAATTTTATCATCCCCTATTTTGGCAGCTTGGCCTTTTTCTTATGTTCCTTTCTGTTCTTTCTTTGGTGTTTTGCTCGGGGTTTCTTTTCCTTTAGCTTTCTTCTCTGCCTGAGTATGCTCCTTCTCCTCGCTGCTAGAGGAAGTGAGCTCCTCGACCAAAACTCGGATGTCATCATCCTTTGACATATTCCAAAAAATTTCCCAGGAGAGAGGGACAGTGTAAGTGTGGATTGCATCTTCCATGAGGAGCTTGATAAGCCCATGATGGGCTAGCTGGTCTGGTGTCCCCTCTCCCAGTTTGGTGGCACACTCAATCATGGACTACAGGAGGAAGTAAGGAATGATCAATTTTTGTTCTGAGGGTAGGTCCATTTGGTGCCTGAGTTCTATGAGCAATCGGAAATGATAGCCATACACGATGCTAAATTGCCCCTCACATGTAATATACTTCATAATTTGGAGGCTGACTTCACTCCAAGACAGTTGTAGGCTAGTTCTTCGAACTCCATTCTTGTCCTCTGAAAATTGTTCCTCTGGCAAGAAGAACTCTTTTTTAGCTTTCTGACCCAATTTTCTCTCCTACTTATCCCAGGGTACCCCCATTGGTAGATTAGTTACTCTGCTAATGAGCTATGGGGTGAGTTTGAGGGTCAATCCTCTGAAGTTGACAACAGCCAATGTCTTTGACTTCGGCTTTAGGGACCTGAGGAATTCTTCTGTAATTTCATCATCGTGACCTTGAAGCTTGTCATAGAATGACATCTAGTGTGCACGGGAAAACAAGTCCACCACCTCAGGGGTTTCCCGCAATTTCTTGGAGTCCGAAGGTTCTTTTCTAATGAACCCTCCTGGCATGGTAAAAGCTCTGTGTTTGTTTGCGCTTTAAGCAGACAGGGAGTTCTGGGTGTATTTCCTTCTCAGAGCATTAAAAAAGGTATCTTTGTATCAATTACCCTGTGCCGAACTTGCCTGCTCGTGTACAGAAGGAGGACTTCGGGATTTCTCTACATAGAGCGCAGAGCTACATCTCCATTATACACACAGTGATATAAAATTTACAATCTTTTACCAGTGCCTTGACAGTGTCTCAATTTTTCTACAGGAGGGATTTTAATTCAAGACTCGTGGAGAAGATATTGCATGCAGACCACGAAGACAATTTCAGGTAGCGATAAGAAAACAGCTTTTGAATTCACAGGCAGACTTGCATTCACATTTTCCTACCCCCTCAATATGTCGAATTCACCACCATTGGAATTATTTGCATGGGAAAGTTATGTTCAGGCCTACCTCACTGAAAATCGCCACCCTCGATGTGAACAGTCCAAGATGCTTCTTATGCTGGGTTTCCTGTAGCGCAGCTTCATGTAGAAATCGTTCTCGGCTTCTAGAGGATGTTACGGTGGTTCAGGACGAGTCTGAGCGGTAGCAAGACATTGGAACAGACCGAGAACTCGGGATAACAACTTGCAGAGGAGGAGGATGCGTACTCGGCTGCAAAACGGTTGTGAGTGTAAATGACTGCAGTGCATCATAAGTTATTCGACCGGCCGATTTTGAAATGCTGCAGAATTCATGGCACGGGGGTGAGTTGTCCCTACTGATCCGTTGGCCGACATCATAGCTATCATTCCTCGGTGTGTCCCTGACCGCCGAATTCTTCCCTCTGCATTCACCGCTGCCATTCCTGTCATACTACCGCTTCTCCCCGACTGGACAATTCCCACATGTCAATTACCTGTCTTTTTGACATAACCAAGCCCATTCGGATCCTACGAGGCCACCTGACTGGTTTTGGTGGCCAGTTGAATGGCTACCAAACTTGTTCAATCCGTCCATTCTCACAGTCATGCACATTTAGAGTATAGCTTATGTAATTTGACGAAATAAGGTTAGGTACTTACCTGTGCGGCCGTGGATGTGGTTTTTTCAGGTTTCGAGACGAGGAATGCTGGATCTGCTTGTTGTTGCGTCATGCACAGGTGCTAGAGCTCCTCTTCATTGGTTGTTGCTAGCTACGAGACCTTGATACCCGATTTCCTGGTGGTGAACGCTGCATGCACCAGTGTCATGAGTTGCTGGTGTCTTCATGGTATGTGCTCCAGCCGGATCAGCTACAACAAGATTCCTGTAGGACATCCTGTAGCCATTTCTCCTTCTCGGGTGCATGCTGAAATCAACGGAGTCGTGTTCACAGGTGAAGGGTCTGGAGGTCGCCTTGACAGGTAAAGTGTGCGAACCCCTGAATGCTTTATTTTTTATTTGAAAAAAACAAATTATTATCTGAAAAAACAGGGTTCTGGTATGACTGTGCAGGTATATTCGACTAGATGGTGGCAATGGTGGTGAAAGGAGGTGAAACAAGTGGGGGATGGAAGAAAAGAATGGTTGCATGCCTCCTCAACAGACTTCAAACTTCAAATCCTTCTCCATAATTGATTCTGGCCCGCCCAAAGGCTCTACAGGATGTTTCCTGTAGAAATACAGAAATTCCTGTAGAAAGTCCTGTAGCTTCCTGTAGAAGGTTAAACCATGACCAGATTGTGTCCAGACGGTTGAGATTGCAACAAGATGATGGAGCTTAGTGAAAAGAGTCGCCTTCACTAAGTGGGCCCGCAGGCTATTTTTGGCGCAAGTCTATTTTTAGACTATGTCTATTTTTAGACATATGGATCATGTCTATGGATTGCAGGTTGCTGTTTATGGATAATTGATCAAGTTGCAAAAAATAGATGGACTTCTATTTTTAGACCACAACGGAGTGACACCACAGCGGAGTGACTGCTCAGTCTAAATATAGAACAGTCAAATATTATTAGCTCATAATAATATTTAGACTATAAACTTTGTCTTATTCTCTTGGAGCACTTCAGGATGAGTTACGGATGTGGTACATGCAGATCCGAGAAGGAAATACGTGGTTACCTATGGGATGACTAATATTTGCATGCAGGACTTCAGTTAGAACTCAAGTGAGTTGAGTTTAGTGGACTGGAGGTGCAGTTGATGGAGTTGTGTTCGGTTTAGCTTTGTTAAACTGGTTGTATTTAGTCTAACTGGCAAATAGACTAGAGATGAGTTGGGTGAATTAGTTATTAATTAATTCACAAGTTATTAACTCATAATACAACTATGAATACATCAGTTAACTCAGTTGCATGTCAGTGCATGTTTAGTTCAACAGGGACAGGTGTTAGAGAATCAGATTGCTATCAGTTGTGACTATAGTTGTGCATGAGTTCTTGCACAATCAAGGGATTGAGTATGCCAATGAGTTTTCCCACATTGTAGCTTGTGCTCACGTGATTTTGCCAAGTAAATACGTGGTTGCCTTTGAATTATCATCAGTTCTTGAGCAGGTATTGAGCAGCAGAGGCAGGCAAGCAACGAAGGAGATTTGAGCCAGTGATTGATTCAGATCTGAGCTGTATTGTGTGTAACAGAGGTGGAGATACTTGTGAGAAGTATTATGGTGTGTAATGTTACATGACTCAATCATTAATATACAGATAGTTGGGGTTTTTAGCGAGATGCTTTCCCCGGGATACATACTGTGTTAATGTGTGAATGCTCTTGATGCTTTATTGTTATTGATGCTGCCATATTGATGATCAACGTAGAGGAGCTTATGTATTGTGTATGTTTTCCGCAATAGTACATGATCAGGATAATCTCTGTTGAATATGTGTTAAATTATTCAAAATTTCTACATGGTATCAGAGCTGGTTAATTTGTAGAAGAGATTTCTACAGGATATCAAAGCGAGGATTGATCATAAGATCTATTATTCAGGAAGTGACTACGTTTTATTTCTTCAGGCAGAGTCTGTAATCGGGCCAGGTAGCCTCTGGATTCATCCTTCTTTTGGAAGGTGAGATATCCGGTGAATGCCCATACAGTCGATCTCTGTACAAGAAATACTTCGTTTTCACGAATTTTAGATCGGA
>APFE030101221.1:0-13969 GCA_000404065.3 Pinus taeda
AGATCAATACACCAGTATTTTGACGTGGTTAAAACCCTCAGAGAGGGAAACAGTCCACGCCTACGCCAACATGGCTACTACAGGCAATTTATTAATAAAAGAATGAAAATTTACATAAGCTTCTCCCATGCACGGTGAACCTACAAATGACCCTCCATGCGCTTTAAATAGAATTCATGGACCAATCGGGTGTCAAGCCACGGATCAAGTGTCGGTAATACCGAGGAGAGAATGAACCGTCGGATCACTACATATCGTGACCGTCGGATTGTAAGTTACAAAATGTACAACGGTAAAGAAACACACTTTACCTAACGCTAACCTAACTCTATACTAGACCAAGTTGAACTTAACTATTCCTATGTGTCGGAATATCCTAACAAGTTTGTGGTCCGATTAGTGCCAAAACTTGGGGAAGCCATAACTTAGGCAATTTTGATCCAATTGCAGAGCAGAAAGAGGCTTCTTAGGCATTTTTGGGAATTCTAAAGCCAATGGAATAGGTTTCAGAGCCATTGGAGCACTTCTGAAGAGGCTTTTTTCAATTTTAAATCTATGGGGTGCTAGGATCAACCAGGAGTTTGAATCAATTTTTGAAGTTGAGAATGGAGAGGACCTTGTAGGGGTTTCCCAACCTTCATATGTTTTCTGTAGTAGCTGAGACATCTATGGTGTAGCTCATTTTTTTCTTTCCTCATTTTTGTCTTTGAGGAAAGCTCTATTTTAGTGCTTCAAGTGAATTGTTGACAGTTGTATTTGTTTATGCTCATTGTCAAATGGAGTATGGGGTCGTGATTTGAGAACCCTTTTATTGCTGATTGTTTCATGAATAACTGTAGGTTGTCATGTTTTTAGAGTGAGATTTCTTTGCAGAAGTTTGTTTCCTTGAAGGGGAAAATAGCCACTCTTTTGGTTAGCACATGTTATGTACTCTTTATCACTGAATTATTTTGAGCATAATGAGATTGGGTCAAGCCATTGGAAGCTAGACCAAGGAGATGTAGCCCAGGAGGGGTGAACTCCTTTATCAAGTTCTGAGTGTATTACTGTTATGATGTTGTTCAGTGTTTTACTTATGTTAATTTTCTCATGAAATTTACATAAAAACATTCAAAAACTCATGTTAAAACTTACAATTAACCTCATGAATCCTGACACACTTTTACATATTCTAAAGAGTAATTTAGCACAACAAACACTAACTTTCCCATTCAAATCAACTTGGTATCAGAGCACTAGGTTTTCTTTGTGCAATAAGGATTTAACTGTTTGCAAGTGAATGTGAAGCTTACAAGTTTGAAGCTTAAGAGAGGAGAAGGTTTGGGTAGGAGAGGAGGATTTCTACAATCTCCACCACCAGTTCTACCTCAAATTGCAATTGAAGCTTCAATAAGCATGGGCATGAGTTCAAAGCATGATAGCCTCCAAGATTCAGATGACATTATTGAATTTCTCCAACAAGAGAACATGGAGCTCAAAAGACTACTTGAAGTTGTTGAGGAAGATAAGCAAAAGATGCGCCTCATGTTGCAGAATGTTCTGGAGGAACAGACTGATGAAATTTGTTCTACCGAAGTAGCAAAGATTCCCTCCAATACTAAGCAAGCTTATGGACATGGCAAGAATGAAACCTATGGCCCTTGTCAAATGGAGGATGCCTCCTATGTACTAGGGACACAAGTAGATTTCCTTGAAGCATCCTCCACCGCTTCATCTAGAGCAGAGAAGGAGGAATTGTTGGAGGAGTGCCCACAAGAGGCTAGTGCAAAAATTCCCTGAGAGAAGTAAGATGGCCAAATCTACACCTTTTTTCCGCGTGGTGTTGAGTTTGAGGTTTTATCAGTGCCAAATTTCAAGGAGCTGAAATAAGAAAGACCAAGAGTCCAAGAAGACATCTCAAGAATTAGGAAAGAGTTTCAAAGCATCTTTGTCCCTGAGTCAAAAGATGAGGAAAATGGTAAGAATTTACATGCAGATTCTTTACATGAAAATGTTGATATAAGATATTTTGCAGCACTTGAGAAGCATAGCAAAGGCATAGGAACAACACTCTTGTTCAAGATGGGTTACAAGGGCGGAGGCCTTGGAGTGAACAATTAGGGCATTATCCATGCAATTGAGGCAAAGGAGAGACCTAGATGTGAAGGTTTGGGCTATGGTGAAAAGGAAGAATGGCCTTCCAACGATAGCTCTTGGGTATATCGTTCTTTTTGTCATAAGAGAGGACATGAGGAGGCAAAGTGTTGGGATTTGCATCCAAAATTGGTACCAACTTGGTTTCGAAATAAAAAGGAGGACATGAAATGCAAGACTTTGTTGGGTTATGTTATATTCTTTCCACAACTAGCCCACGTAGTTAACCAGGGGGTTAGAGGAGGGCGGAGCCCCCCCTTTCGTTGTGCTGATTGTGTAGCAGAGGGGGGTCACATGGGGTTTGAGGTGTATTCGTAACCCCACTTTTGGTTTTGGACCCTATGTTAGGTTGGGTGGACCCACCTATGGTTTTGTGCATGTTTTTCGAACATGTTTTTTTTTTGACGTGATGGTTTTTAGTCCATGGTTTTGGACACGATGGTTTTTCGGTCCATGGTATTGGATGCTTCAGCATGTATAAATATGTATTGTAACATTGAAAGGAACATAATGAAGAATCAAGCTGGTAGTCCCGGTTTTGGGATCCAGGGGAAAATCTCTGTGTATATGTGTTTTATGTGTTATACTCTCGCATTGTTCATTTTCTGTGTTTTAGAATTCATATGCAGGTAATTTATGTACAGGGTTAAAACCTACAGACTTCTCCAAAGAGATATGAGAAAGTTGAAGAAGAGACTAAGACAAGTTCTTCTCGCCATTTAAGTTCTCCTCGCCATGCTCATAAGCCAAAGGACAATGATAAGAGGTATAAGCTTCCTCATTATTCAAAGGCTTTTTATGATTCCAAGCAACATGATGATTTGAATAACATGTTGTGGAATGTTTTTTCGTGAACTTTTTGTCATGCACCTAACCATTGTGTAACTAAGTGCCACAAAAGGAAAGCATTAGTCAAGAAGATGAATATGTCAATTGGAATTGAGAGCAAGAAGGGAAATTCTCATTCAAGTTTAAAGATATTTGTGCCAAGAAAAGCTAACAAAAGCTTTTGCACACATTGCAACATAAGTGGGCATTGGATTGAAAAATGTTGGAAGTTGTATCCACATCTTCATCCAAAGAAGGACAAACAGGTAATGGAATCACCTGAGAAGGAGGAGGAGAAGGTAGAGGAATGTTCAAGGCATGCCATAACCATTCCAGAAGAAGTTCCAAAAGGAAGTGAAGTGCAAAAAGAAAATCCCTAGCATGGTTGGGTAAGAAATGGTTGGACTAAATGTCTAATTAAAGACTATATTTATTTTGTATTTCACTTGTTGCATGTCCCCACAGTTGGGGATTTTGTAAAAATGATATTTGTGAATAAATCACTTATACACAAAAATGTTTTCTTTGGCATTGTTATGCTATTTTGGCTTCATGATGAGTCAATTTGTATGGGAATTTGGGAGTCAAATTTATTCCATATTGTAAGATTCATTTCCGTTTGTGGATATTTTAGTAAGCATCCTAAAACTTTGAGATGAGTAGTTGCATCACATTCAGTATGTTACAAATGTGTCAAGCACTCATTTACACAAGTATTTCCATATGAAGCTTGTTTGGGTTATTTGCCAAAGTATTTTTGGATTTTATCCTTGGTAAAGATTTTGTAGAAGATTGTCATTGGATTTCATTCTTGGGAAGGATGTTGCTATTGATAGCGATATAGACAAATCCAATAAGGTCATTGAGAAAATTCAATTGGTACCCTCATCTACTGAACAAATGAAAGTGATATTTTTGGGTCCAAAATATTTCAGTGTGGAGGAGTGATCCGAAGCTCAAAATTTTATAAAAACTCAAAGTTTTCAGATTGGTGTGGAACCTGAACGACCACACAATGCTCATCGTTTTGAATCTGTCGCAACTCATTTCATGTGAAACGAACATCGTATGCTCCTGGAAACTAGTTATGTTTGATTTACAAAACATGGAAATTTGGCAAAATTGTGACAACCCAGTCGACAGTTCGTATTGGTTATGTGGAAGGTTGATGTGGCAGTTGATTATCTTTTCTCTAGCGAATCAGGTAGTGCCAAGTGGCATTTACTTATTTCTCGATATGGTCGAGTTGGCAGGAATTCATTGGTGCAACGTGGCGTATTTTTATCGGTGGGAGGATGGTGAATTGGACCAATTAGAGGTGGCCACATGGCCCAGCTAGAGGTTACAACATGGCACCACAGTGGCCACAAAAAATTTGCTTGGAGGTTGATTGACACTACCGAGTTTCCAACCCACGACCTCATTTCCACAAACCACAACATATACTAATCCACTATATGTGAGACTTGTTATGTCATGGCGAAGTTTTTGTATTTAAGGATTATAGGTGGCACATTTGGCATGGGGGCCAGGATAGGGCCTAGACCCTGGCCATCCCCACACCACGAGACTGTAGGTAGGAGATTCAGGGGCTGGACCCTAGCGCGACCCACATGGTAACATAACCTCGTCGCAATGGGCGTAACCATGACCACTGAAGTTTACATCATGCACATGTATCACCACCCATGGCATTAAACAATGTTGTTACCATTAACCATGTACTCGTAGCCTTAATGCTAATTTCCTTATCCGCCCACGTGATCACTGCCTAAATCCCCTGACACTACCTTCCAGGTTAGCGTGATCGCCAGAATAACCTCCACCACATACCACCCCATGTGACCAACCCAAAGGTTAAGTCGAAACTGTTAGACTTGACCACCAATAGAGAGGGCCAGACCCAAGTCTTATGGAAGACCCACGTGACCACAGTTTCAGAATCAAAGGCTTAGTGGGAAAGTTACCGCACCTACCAATTCGCCTGAAATTCCCTTCGAATTTGGTGCCCAATTATCACAATTCGGGGTGGATTTGTAGGTTCGGTGTTGGGTTTGGTGGAGTTTGTGGTGCGATTAGTGCCAAAACATGGGGAAGCCATAACTTAGGCAGTTTGATCCAATTGAGGAGTAGAAAGAGTTTTCTTAGGAATTTTTGGGCATTCTGAAGATAATGGAACATGTTTCAGAGCCATTGGAGAACTTTTGAATAGAGTTTTTGTAGGTTTAAGTCTATGGGTGCTAGGATCAACCAGGAGGTTGAATGCATTTTTGAAGTTGATAAAGGAGAGGACCTTGTAGGGGTTTCCCAACCTTCATATGTTTTTCGCAGCATCTGAGACATCTATGGTGTATCTCATGTTTTTATTTTCTCATTTTTGTCTTTTAGGAAAGCTCTCTTTTAGTAGTTTAAGTGAATTGTTGTACTTGTTTATGCTCATTGTCAGATGGAGTGTGGGGTCTTGATTTGAGAACCCTTTTCTTGCTGATTGTTTCATGACTAACTATAGGTTGTCATGTTTTTAGAGTGAGAGTTCTTTCCAGAAGTTTGTTTCCTTGAAGGCGAAACTAACCACTCTTTTTTTCATCACATGTTATGTACTCTTTATCACTAAAGTATTTTGATCATAATGAGATTGGGTTAAGCCATTGGAGGTTGGACCAAGGAGATTTAGCCCAGGAGGGGTGAACTCCTTTATTAAGTGCTGAATGTATTACCGTTATCCTGTTGTTCAGTGTTTTACTTATGTTAATTTGATCATGAGATTTACATAAAAACATTCAAAAACTCATGTTAAAACTTGAATTTAACCTCATGAATCCTTAAGCACTTCTACATATTCTGAAGAGGAATTTAGCACAACAAACACTAACTTTCCCATTCATATCAAATTGGTATCAAAGCACTAGGTTTTCTTTGTACAAGAAGGATTTAATTGTTTGCAAGTGAATGTAAAGATTACAAATTTGAAGCTCAAGAGAGGAGAATGTTTGGGTAGGAGAGGAGGATTGCTACAATATCCACCACCAGTTATACCTCAAATTGCAGTTGAAGCTTTAGTAAGCATGGGAATGAGTTAAAAGCATGATAGTCTCCAAGATTCAAAGGACATTATTTCATTTCTCCAGCAAGAGAACATGGAGATCAAAAGACTACTTGAAGTTGTTGAGGAAGAGAAGCAAAAGATGAGCCTCATGTTGCAGAATGTTGTGGAGGAATAGACTGATGAAAGTTGTTCTACCAAAGCAGCAAAGAGTCCCTACAATATTAAGGAAGCTTGTGGACATGGAAAGAATGAAACCTATGGCTCTTTTCAAAGAAGGATGCCTCCTATGTACCAAGGACACAAGGAGGTTTCCTTGAAGCATTCTCCACCACTTCATCTAGAGCTAAGAAGAAGGAGGAATTATTGGATGATTACCCACAAGAGGCTAGTGCAAAATCTCAGAGAAGGAAGATGGCCAAATCTGCACCTTTTTTCCGCATGATGTTGAGGTTGAGGTTCTATCAGCGCCAAAGTTCAAGGAGATGAAAGAAGAAAAACCAAGAGTCCAAGAAGACACCTCAAGAATTAGGAAATAGTTTAAGAGCATCTTTGTCCCTAAGTCAAAAGATGAGGAAAATCATGAGCACTTACATGCAGATTCTTTACATGAAAATGTTGATTTAAGCTCTTTTGTAGCCTTTGAGAAGCATAGAAAAGGCATAGGAACAACACTCTTGTCCAAGATGCATTACAAGGGAGGAGGCCTTGGAGTGAACATTCAGGGAATTATCCATCCAATTGAGGCAAAGGAGAGACCTCGATATCAAGGTTTGGACTATGTTGAAAAGAAGAATGGTCTTCCAATGATAGCTCTTGGGTATCTTGTTCTTTTTCTTATAAGAGAGGACATGAGGAGGAAAAGTGTTGGGATTTGCATCCAAAATTGGTACGAACTTGGTTTAAAAAGAAAAAGGAGGACATGAAATGCGAGACTTCTAAAAAAAGAGATGAGCAAGTTGAATAAGAGACTAAGACAAGTTATTCTCTCCATTCAAGTTCTCCTCACAAGATTCATAAGCCAAAGGAAAACCATAAGAGGTATAAGTGTCTTGAATATTAAAAGGCTTTTGATGATTCCAAACAACATGATGATTTGAATAACATGTTGTGGAATATTTCTATGTGCACTTTTTGTCGTGCACCTAACCATTGTGTAGCTAAGTGCCACAAAAGGAAAGTATTAGTCAAGAAGATGAATATGTCAATTGGAATTGAGACTAAGAAGGGAAATTCTCATTTAAGTTTAAAGACATCTGTGCCAAGAAATCTCACAAAAAAAATTGCACTAGTTGAAACATAACTAGGCATGGGATTGAAAATTGTTGGAAGTTTTAACCACATCTTCATCCATAGAAGGACAAAAAGGTAATGGAATCACCTGAGAAGGAGATGGAGAAGGTAGAGGAATGTTCAAGGCATGCCATAACCATTCCATAAGCAGTTCCAGAAGGAATTGAAGCGCGGAAAGAAAATTCCCTAGCATGGTTCAGTAAGAAATGGTTGGACGATTTGTCTAATTAAAGACTACATTTATTTTGTATTTCACTTGTTGCATGTCCCCACAGTTGGGAATTTTGTAAAAATGATATTTGTGAATAAATCACTTATATGCATCAATGTTTTCTTTGGCATTGTTATTCTATTTTGGCTTCATGATGAGTCAATTTTTTTGGGAATTTGGGAGTCAAATTTATTCCATATTGTAAGATGCATTTCCATTTGTGGATATTTTAGTAAGCATCCTAAAACCTTGAGATGAGTAGTGACAGCACATTCAGTATGTTACAAATGTGTCAAGCACTCATTTACACGAATACTTCCATGTGAAGCTTATTTGGGTTATTTTCCAAAGCCTTTTTGGATTTTATCCTTGGTAAAGATTTTGGAAAAGATTGTCACTGGATTTAATTCTTGGGAAGGATGTTGCTATTGACGGCCATAGTGACATAGACAAAGCCAAGAATTTCATTGAGAAAATTCAATTGGTACGCTCATCTGTTGAACAATTGAATGTGATCTTTTGGGGTCCAAAATATTTCAATGGGGAGGAGTGATCCCAAGCTCAAAATTTGCTAAAAATAAAAAAGTTGTCGGATTGGTGTGGAACTCAAACGACTATGTAGTGCTTGTCATTCAGAATCCCACGCAACTTGTTTCATGTGAAACAAACATCATATTCTCCCGAAAACGATTTATGTTTGTTTTTCGAAATATGCAAATTTGGCAAAATTGTGACAGCCCAGTCAGGAGTCCATACTGTTGATATGGAAGGATGATGTGGTAAGCTGACGTGGCAGCTGACTGTGTTTTCTATAGCGAATTAGATAGTGCCAAGTGACATTTTCTTATTGCTCGATATGGTCGAGTTGGTAGGAATTCATTGGTGGAGCGTGGTGGATTTTTATTGGTGGGAGGATGATGAAGTGGACCAACTAGAGGTGGCCACGTGGCCCAGCTAGAGGTTGCCACATGGCACAACTAGAGGCTGCCACATGGCACCTCGATGGCCACAAAAACTTGTTTGAAGGTCGATTGACACCATCGAATTTCGAACCCATGACCTCATTTCAACAAACCACAACATATACCAATCCGCTATACGTAAGACTTGTTATGTCATGGCATATTTTTTGTATTTAAGGATTATAGGTGGCACATTTGGCATGGGAGCTAGGCTAGGGCCTAGCCCCTGGCCACACCCATGCCACGGGACCGTGGGCAAGAGGGTCGGGGGCTTGACCCTTGCCCGGCCCATGTGGTAACATAACCTCGTCGCATTGACATTATCGTGATTGTTAGCATTTACGTCGCGCACATGTATCACCACTTGTGGCATTAAACAATGTCTTTATTGTTAACCACGTACCAGCAGCCTTAACGTTAACCGCCTTATCCACCCATGTGATCACCACTTGCCGCTGCCCACCAGGTTAGCCTAACCGCCAGACTAACCTTTGCCACAAACAACCCCATGTGACCAACCCAACGGTTAAGTCAAAACCGTTAGACTTGACGGCTAGTGGAGAGGACCAGATCTAGGTCTTAGGGAAGGCCCACCACAGTTTCAAAATTAAAGTCTTAGTGGGAAAATTAGCGCGCCTATAAATTCGCCTTGAATCTCGTGAATTTGGCGCCTAGTTAGCACAATTCAGGGCGGATTTATAGGTTCAGTGTCGGGTTTGGTGGAGTTTGTGGTGCGATTAGTGCCAAAACCTGGGGAAGCCATAACTTAGGCAGTTTTGATCCAATTGAGGAGCAGAAAGAGTTTTCTTAGGATTTTTTGGGCATTCTAGAGTTAATGGAACAAGTTTCAGAGCCATTGGAGCACTTCTGAAGAGACTTTTTGCAGGTTTAAGTCTATGGGTGGTAGGATCAACCAGGAGGTTGAATTAGTTTTTGAAGGATTTTTAGAATGGATAGTACCTTGTAGGGTTTCCCAACTTCATATGTTTTTTGCAGCAGCAAAGACATCTATGATGTAGCTCATGTTCTTATTTTCTCATTTTGTCTTTGAGGAAAGCTCTATTTTAGTACTTCAAGTGAATTGTTGTACTTTTTTATGCTCATTGTCAGATGGAGTATGGGGTTTTGATTTGAGAACCCTTTTCTTGTTGATTGTTTCATGACTAACTATAGGTTGTCATGTTTTTAGACTGAGAGTTCTTTGCAAAAGTTCGTTTCCTTGAAGGGGAAACTAGCCACTCTTTTGGTCAAGACATGTTATGTACTCTTTATCACTGAAGTATTTTAAGCATAATGAGATTGGGTAAAGCCATTGGAAGCTGGACCAAGGAGATGTATCCCAGGAGGGGTGAACTCCTTTATCAAGTGCTGAGTCTATTATTGTTATGTTGTTGCTCAGTGTTTTACTTATGTTAATTTTCTCATGAAAGTTACATAAAAAACATTCAAAAACTCATGTAACCTCATGAATCCTTAACCAATTTTACATATTTTGAAGATGAATTTAACACAAAAAACACTAACTTTCCCATTCATATCACCTGCGCACACGATTCCCTTGAAGCAAAACAACATTCCCTTTGCATGCCAAACAACAACCCTTATGCCCAAAGGTGACACATGTTGCATAATATGAGAACACGGACAACTCTTAAGATCAAAGAGGGGAGCTTGAAATCATGAGCTTACCAACAAATGACCAAGGATGATCAATCACAGGATCCATGGTAGGCTCTGAAATTTTCATGCGAGCCAAGATTTTTGAGGGTGGTTGTAGTCGCTACAACACAACCTTCAACTATACTTTATTTTTGTAGATTTTGGACTACAAATCAAGTACCTTTAAAAATGCCTCACATAGCACAACTGATTCACATACTTGTGTCATAAAGATGAGTCTTATATACCTTATTTTCAAATTCCTTTCTACAAGGAGATATAACACCAGAAGATATGATTATTATGATTAGAGGTAGACTTAAGTAACTCAATATTTTACCACAGAATCTCAAACTTTATTTTTAGAAAAGATTCATAGATTTTTGGTCCCTTCCAAATTCCATAGAAATACGATCTTTCCAACAAATATGTTACAGATAGCTTGTTTTAGAAAAATATAATGTCTTTGATATATATGCCTTGGAGATATATTTTTCATTGTTCCATGCCTTAGAGATGTTGCTTTAAATTTCATTGTCTCTCTTCACTTTCATACTTCATTCCTTTTAGTCTTAGACATTTACTTTTCATTAGCCTCTCAAATCTCTTGATCGATTAGCCTCATTTGTATGTGTGTTGGTGAGTTTCAATTATAGTATTCTCACAAGTGAATGGATGCTTCTTTACAAGGTTCTAAAGGAATTAAATTTTCTTTCTCCGGTAGTTCGGATTGTTAAGAAGTTTGGATGCTTACCTATGATCTTTGAATTATAGTTAATCTTTCAAGGAGATATGATATAGTGTTAGAATATTATGTATTACGAAGCAATGGAACACATAAAATATTGCATAAATATAAACACAGAAAATGCATAAAATGCATAAAACAAGAGAGACACAAATATACGTGGTTCACCCAGTTTGGGCTACGTCCACGGAGAAATAGCCAGTCCTTCCTTTTTATATTATCCAGCAAACTAAAGAGATACAACCTACGGTAGATCTGTTGTAACTCCCTCTTCGCTCTCAATATCCTCTCTCTTCCTCACTCAGAATACAAATACACATATACCCAATACAATTACCTTATATATAGTGAGGGGTTGCCTTCTAGGGTAAAAAACCCTAAATTAAACATAACTTCTACCGTCAGATCATCCGCCTAATGAAAGGCCCAAATTGACTAGAAATTACTAGAATTTTACAAGGCAATTTTACATTTGTCTTTAGCTTCGGGGGCGCTGCCCTCGAACCCCCCTGCTGGGGGGGATGGGCCCCTTAGAACCCCCGTGGGGGGGAAAATTCCCCCCCGCGTGAAGAGGTGTACAGTCTTCCTGGGGTATACATCCGGCTGAAACCTTTGAATACAGAAGATAATCAGGCTCCACACCCAACAATCTCCCACTTGGAGACTGATTATAGCAACTCCACCGCTGCTTCATTTGCTAGAAAATAACTCCACTTTGGACCTGGTTGTTTCTCATCTTCGTCATACTTGAAGACCAATTGAAACTAAGCAGATTTTCAGTTTCTCCCTGGTTACAACTTCTGTTAACATATCTACAGGATTCAGGCTATTGTGTATATTTTCCAGCTTCAACTGTTCATCTTCCAATGTTGACCGTATGAAATGGTACTTGAGCTATATATGCTTAGTCTTGGAATGAAATGCAAAGTTCTTTGCAAGATGTATGGCACTTTGGTTGTCACTGTGTAACCTGCCCAACTCCTGCTTCTTACCTAATTCATCCAGAAACCTTTGTAACCAAATCATTTCTTTACTAGCCTCTATAGAAGCAACATACTATGCTTATGTTGTTGAGAGTGCAACAACACTTTGTAGTTTTGAGACCCAAATTACATATGTTCCACCTATAGTAAATACATATCCTGTAGTGCTCCTCCTATTATCTCTGTCACCTGCCATATATGCATCAACATATCCCTGTAGAGAAATATTTGAGCCACCAAGAATAATGATTGATTTGTGGTACCTCTCAAATACCTAAGAATCCACTTCACTGCCATCCAATGTTCTTTTCCTGTATTGTTCATGTACTTGCTTACAACTCCCACTGCATGTGCAATATCAGGCCTTGTGCAGACCATTGCATACATTAAGCTTTCAACTGTTGATGCATATGGAACTTTAGACATATAATCCATGTCTTCTTGGGTCTTTGGGTACATTTCCTTACTAAGTTTAAAATGGCTAGCAAAAGTTGTACCATCTGGTTTTGCATTGTGCATATTAAATCTTTTAAACACCTTTTGTATGTACTCATTCTGAGACAATGTTAGTTTGTGATTTTTTCTATCTCTAGTTATTCTCATACCAAGGATTTGTTTTGCAGCTCCCAAATCCTTCATTTCAAAAGAATTTGCCAATTTTCTTTTGAGCACATTTATTTCCTACATGTTAGACCCGGCAACAAGCATGTCATCTACATACAATTACAATATAATATAGCTACCATCATTTTGTTTTTTCAGATAAACAAAATGCTCAGAGTGACATCTAGTATAACCTTGTTCAAACATAAACTTGTCAAATTTTAGATACCACTGCCATGGAGCATGTTTTAATCCATACAAGCTCTTCTTCAACCTACACACTAGTTTCTCCTTCCCTTTTACCTCATATCCTTGTGGCTGCTGCATATATATCTCTTCTTCCAAATCCCCATGGAGAAAGGTTGTCTTTACATCTAACTGCTTAAGATGCAAATCTTCAACTGCTACTAGACTTAAAATAGTTCTGATTGAAGTCATTTTAACAATAGGAGAAATATTTCATCAAAATCAATACCTTTCTTCTGTGCAAACCCCTTCACCACAAGTCTAGCTTTGTACCTCTGTTTTCCTCCATCTTCTTCCTTCAACCTGTAAACCCATTTATTCTCAATGTAGTTTTACCTGCAGGCAACCTGACTAAATCCCAAGTCTGGTTATGCATTAAGGAGTCCATCTCTTCTTCCATGGCTACCTCCCACTTCTTCCTGCTTTCAACCTGCATTGCTTCTTCATAACATTCGGGTTCACCGGAATCAGTCAACAATAAATAATATAATGAAGGAGAGTATCTTTCAGGGGGTCTACTTATCCTGGTAGATCTTCTAACACCGCTTTCAGGTGTTTGGGGTGCCTGATGCTGTTGTGGTGGTTGCTGCTGTTGTGGTTGTTGATTATTATTATTTTTCAGGCACCTTTACTTTTTCAGTGATTTCATCAAGAACTGTGTATTCCTTGTTTTCTTTTTCCTGTTTCTTTTCCTACAACTGATTCTTATACAAGACCTTTTCATTGAATATTACATCTCTGCTCCTAATGATTTGTGATTTTCATAATCATATAAGCGATAACCAAAATAATTAACACCATATCCAATAAAGGTACATTTCTTTGACTTTGCCTCAAGATTTGTTCTATTTTCTTTATCAATATGTACAAAGGCTTCACAACCAAAAGGCTTTAAAATAGAGAAGTTTACCTTTTTACCTGTCCATGCTTCCTCTGGAACACCACCATCCAAGGAACTTGAAGGCCCTCTGTTTATTAGATAAACAGCAGTATCTACAGCATCTGCCCAAAACTGTAAAGGCAATCCTGAATGCAATCTCATGCACCTTGCACGCTCCATGATTGTCCTGTTCATCCTTTCTGACACACCATTTTCTTGTGGTGTTCTTGGAACTGTCTTCTCTCTGCGAATTCCATGCTCTCAACTGTACCTATCAAACTCTCTGCTGCAATATCCACCTCCATTGTCTGATCTAAGACACTTCAATTTCTTTCCTGTCTCAATCTCAACCAAAGCTTTCCATTTCTTGAAAGTATCAA
>APFE030101244.1:0-66996 GCA_000404065.3 Pinus taeda
GATTCCACATGTTGATCTAGTATAGGAATCCCCCCTTCAAGATGTGGAATCTGATTTTCAAATTCTTGAAATGATTCATTTTTGCGAATCTATCCAAGCGATCAAGTTGCCGCTCAACAACATTGTCAGATTTGGATGATTCAAGAAAAATTACATCTCTAGATATAACAAACTTTTTATTTTCTTCATCATAGAGGCGGTATGCTTTGGAGGTATTTGAATACCCCAAAAAAATACACTTACGACTTCTAGCACCAAGTTTGTTTCTATGTACCTTTGGTATCAAAGCATAATAGGTGGAACCAAAAATCCTGAGATGTTTGACCGAAGGAACATGTTCATACCACAATTAATAAGGAGTCTTGTTTCTAATAGCACTAGATGGACATCTATTCTTTATATATGCAGCACATAGAACAGCATCAGCCCAAAACATTATCTTTACATTTTTGAAAAAAATCATGGATCGTACCATTTTCAAAATTGTTCTGTTCATTCTTTCAGCTACACCATTCTGTTGGGGATTATAAGGCACAGTTGTTTGATGTTTAATCCCATGTTGAAGATAGTTTTCAAATTCATTTGATGTATATTCTTTTCCATTATCAGTGCGAATAGACCCAATATATGATTGTGCATCATTTTCAATCCATTAATGAAAATTCTTGAATGTTTGAAAAGCATCAGATTTGTTCTTCAATAAATAAACCCAACACATTCTGGTGTAGTCATCAATAAATGTCATGATATATTTATTTCCATTTGCAGAAGGAACAGGGATTGGACCACATAAATCTGAATGAATAAGTTCAAGCTTCCTATGTGCTCTTGAATGTGAGTCATGAAATGACTGTTTGCTATGGTTTCCTAGAATGCAAGCATCACATTGCTTAAGTTTTCTAGGATTGTAGGCAAACCAGCAACACCATTTTTCTTCAATAAACAAAGACTGTCATAGTTTAAATGTCCAAATCTAGCATGCCATAATAAACTTGATGGAAGTGTACCTTCTTCATGATGAGAAATATATGAGAAATGTTGTTTATGAGCAGATGTTCCTTGCAGTTTGAGAAGTCTTTCTTCTTCTATTCCCCTCATGACAAGTGAGTGATCAGATGATTTTCTCACCTCAAGCTTGCCATCAAACATATGAATGGAGTGACCTTGCTGGCGGATGTGGACCAAGGACAACAAGTTTCTCTTGAGCTGTGGGAGACATAAAACATGATCAAGAAGAAAGTCTGGGAGACCAGGCAGTTTAAACTTGATTGTGCCAAGCCTTGATGGCTTAATTTTTGACTGATCTGCAAAGTAAACTACTCCATCAACATTGTCAGTGAAATCTTCAAAAAAGTCTTTTATATGAGTCATGTGACATGTTGCTCCTGAATCAAGCAGCCAATCATTTTTCCAGGAAGCAAGTGAAGTGTTAAACAAATCTTCATTTACTCCAATGTTACATTGTGCCTCAATATAGTGAGTGGATTCAGGTGCTTTAACTTTGTCTGTATCATCAGTTTTACCTTTTTGTTGGTTTCTTCTCTGCTCAATTTTGTCCCATGGTAGCTTGCATGTAGAGACATCATGTGATCCATTTCTTTTGCAGCGAATATAGTGTAAATCTGCCTCTTCTCCTTGAGAATGTCTGCCCCCCTGCCTCTGAAGTATCTTCCTCTTCCTCTTCGTCCACCTCTTCCTCTTGTAGACTCTTGAGCAGGATATTTTTCTTTATTAGTGAGGCATACAGTCTCTTCAGAAGATTCAGGGGCTGTCTTCTTTCCAAAGGCTTTTTCTCTTTCAGTAAACTTTTTCCAAGAGAGTCAAAGGTTATATCCTTGAGATTTCTATTTGCTTGTAAAGACTCAAGATAATTGGAGTATGTAGGATACAGTGCCTTGAGAAAAGCAATAAGAGATATATCTAGCTCAACTTTAGTGGATTTGATATCATGCACTATAGATTTTATTTCAGATGCAAGAGCAAGAGGGTCATTATTTTGCAGTTCAGGAGTGAAGAGTTTAATCATAAGTTGGACGACTTCAAGTGCAGAATGTGAGTCATAGAGCTCTTTCAGCTTTTGTAAAGCTTCAAAGGCAGTTGAACATGTTGAAATGTGACGACTCACCTCCTTATTTAAAGACACTGCGATTAATGCATATGCTTTGCTGTTCTTGTTTTCCCAGATGGCGAGCTCTTTGTCTGATGTAGGCTTTTCTAGGTCACTGTCTCCTTCTCCGACACACACTCCTTTCCACAGCTAATTGAAAATGAGGGTGTGTTGTACCATCACGGACCAGTCAGGATAGTTCTCCTTGCCAGTGAGAACTATTCCTATCATAGAGATGATTGAATGCATTCTGTAAAAGGTTACTTCTGCTGATATAAAAAACTTTCGCTGATATATTAATGCTTCTGATGGCGAAAAAAAAATTGCTCTTAAAAAACTTCCGCTGCTTTAAAAAATGATTTTGATATGGAGAAAAAAAATCATTCAAAATTCTTCTACGCCATTATTGACCATTGAAATGAATACATATATCACCATATATATATATCACCGCAAAAAATGTTTCAGCGCTTGCTGCCACTATAATATATATCCGCAAAAAATCTATCCTCAATGTATAAATCGAATAATACGGTAGAAGAGAGGTTAAAGTTTTCCAAAAAAGCAATTATTCCTCTTTGACATGGGTGCCATAAAGCGGGTATACAGTTATATCAGTATCTGTCACTGTCCGAAGCCCATCATTCAGTTCATGGAAAGGCATCAATTCAACAAATAAACTCGTCTTCACCACATAAATCTTAACTCTGCAATATTAAATTTTGGCAGACTATAAAAGAATTCGAACTGCTATATTGATGAAAACAAAGGACCCTTTGAAAATCGAAAACCCTGGCTTCAATCTGCTATCAAATGTGAAAGAACAGAAGTATTAATAGTAACTCCCATGGCTGGATGTTACCAGAAATGCCACGGACACCTCGCACAACCCATGGCAGTCCAAATGCATTGGGCTATTGATTTGCTCGACGTCGTGACTCCGTGTCAGGCCAGACTTTTGTATTTATGGACTTATCACTCAAGGAGGAGTCGATTAATGAATGGCTTTACGGTTTCTGAAAGCGATTAAACCCTAGGCTGGTTGTTGAATCATGAAACCCTTGTAAATCTGTTGATGAAAGTCTGATTTAGCTTGCATGGATCGGTACATCAGAGCAGACGTGGAGGTATTGAGAGCAAAGGTGAAGATGGCGAAAGATATGGTAGCCAGGGCAACTGGTGTAAATCATTCAATTCAAAACCACAACGCAGGTCACGATTCAAAAAGGTATAGAAACCACAACGCAGGTCACGGTTTCGATCCCAACGACACCCGAATGCAAACAAAAGGCGGTATTTGAGAAAATAAAGAAAAGTGATACGAGAATAATTAAAACAATGATACCCTGTGCTGGGGCGCGCAGAGGACATTTGACCGTTTTCAAATGACACCTGAGCATTTAACACCAGACAGCAGCGACAACGTTTCTTTCAGGAAGGGTTTCCTTCAGGTGAGGGACAGAGGAGCAGAAGGCAGGCAGTGGACAGGAGTTACAAGGTTAAAATAGAACCGGGGACCTGTGCTCTGATACCATGTCAGGCCAGGAGTAACTCCAGAAAAATAATGCATTTATTCATTTAACCAGCTATCTAATATATACATGAATGTGATTGTTCAGTTCATCTTCTCGATGACTGTTCACATTCAGTTCCCCAATCACTGAGGATTAGGTGTCAACATGGCGCAAGTCTATTTTTAGACATATGGATCATGGTCTATGAGTTGCAGGATGCTATTTGTGGATGATTGGTCAAGTTGGTAAAAATAGATAGACCTCTATTTTTAGACATATGGGCGGTGTCTATTTTTAAACTGCCAGGCTAAAAATAGAACAATCGAATATTATTAGCTCTTAATAATATTTGGACTATAAACATTATCTTATTATCTTGGAGCACTTCAGTTCAAGCTACAGATGTGGCACATGCAATGCCAAAAGGAAATACGCTTTTCTTGTGGGTTAACTTGAGCTATTCCATGGAGGACATCAATTAGGACTTCAGTGATTGAGTTCTGTGGAGTTGGATTAGGAGTTGATGGAGTTGTGTTCAGTTTGACTTAGTTGAACTAGTTGTAGTTAGTATAACTCGCAAATAGACTAATGTTGAGTGGTGTGAATTAGTTATTAATTAATTCACTAATTATTAACTCATAAAGCAACTGAAGAATACATCAGTTAACTCAGCGCATGGACAGTTCAGTGGAGACAAGTGTTAGAGGTGAGTGAAAGGGCAAGACAGTTGCATTTGTGACTATAGTTGTGCATGCGATTTGCACAATTAGTGGGATTGAATTGCCAATGAGGATTGCATAGTGTCACACAAGGGAAATATGAGTTTGGAGATTCATTCTCGTTGTATTCTCTATGCAGGATTGCACAGTGGAGGCAGGCAAGCAGCACAGGTGATTTGAGCCAGTGATTGATTCAGATCTGTGCTGTATTGTGTGTAACAGGTGGAGCTAGTATTATACTGTGTACTGTTACATGATCTCAATCAATATAATATACAGATAGTTGTGGGGTTTTAATCTTTATGCTTTCCCCGGGTACATACTGTGTTGATATGTGTGATTGATGCTTCAATGTGCGCATGTGTGCTTCTGAATACTATTAAATTAATGATCAACGTAGAGGAGGTTATGTAATATGCATGGTTTCGCAAATAGTGTATAATTAGGATAATCTCTGTGAATAAGTTTCATATTATTCATGAAATTTCTACATGGTATCGAAGCAAGTTGATTTGTAGAAGAGATTTCTACAGGATATCAAAGCGAGGATTGATCATCGGATCTATTATTCAGAAAGTGTTTACATTTTATTTCTTTAGGCAGAGTCTGTAATCAGGCCAGGTAGCCTCTGGATTCATCCTTCTTTTTGAAGGTGAGATATCCGGTGAATGCCCGTACAGTCAATATCTGTACAAGAAATACTTTGTTCTCATGAATTTTAGACCAGAAGTGGTTGAGTTTTGAGCTGGTGGAATTCGCTTGCAGCAGTGTTTTCTTGGTGTCAAAGTTGAAATGTCTTTCAGGGATTGCGATTGGAGTATGCCCTTGAGGGCAGCTTGAACTATATTGCATGGAAGGACAGGATGGAGGTGGTGTTAGATGATAATGGGTTGAAAGAGTTCATAGATGCAGATGTCCCAAAACCTACTGATGCTGCTCAAGTCGCGGATTGGCAAAAGAAGACAGCAAAGTGTCGAAGGATTCTATTGGAGGGCGTGAGGGATCACATTGTGTCCAGCCTCCATGGAAAGGCTTCTCCATACTTGATGTGGAAAGCGTTGACAGATCTATTCCAAAGCAAGAGCGACCAGAGGAAGTTGGTGCTCAAGGATAAACTCAGAAACATAAAGTGTGAGAAAGGCGACAGTATGCCCAAGTATCTCACGAAGTTCACCCAATGCCGAGATGAGGTGGGAAGTGTGGGGGTGACTGTCGATGATGAGGACTTGGTGAGCTTGGCTCTCCTTGGTCTTCCGAAGAGTTAGCATTCCTATCAGGACTTTTTCAATGGTCGGGAGAAATTGCCAGGATGGGAGAGACTTTGGTCGGATCTTGTGCAAGAGGAGATCAAGCGGAATACCAGGGACGAATCTTCATCAAAGGCACCAGACGAAGAAAATTGCGCTTTGGCCGCCAAAGAAAAGAAGGGGAAGAACAAGAAAGCTTCTCATTCCGATGCGAAAAGCAAGAAGCAGGACATGTCCAAGGTGAAGTGCTTTCATTGTCACCAGCACAGACACTATGCCACGAATTGTCCGCAGAAGAAGAAAAATAAGCAAGCTGCTGGATTTGCAGCGGGAGAGGCCTTAGCCTTGCAGTTTCAGCTAGACTTTTTGCTGATCGCATGCTTGGTATCAAGTGTGATGGGATCGGTATGGTTCTTGGACAGTGGTGCATCTTTTCACATGACAGGAGATCGAGATTTGCCTTCTGATCTGGATGAGAAAGATCTTGGAGTGCACATCAAGATGGGCGATGATGGTAGATACAGTGCGACCAGTATCGGTACCATTTCCTTTGAGAGGGAGTCAGGTAAACCCTTCGTATTGAAAGAAGTGATGCATGCTCCAAGATTGAAGAAGAATCTTATCTCGGTGGCGATGTTAGAAGACAAGGGATATGATGTTGTTTTCAGCGAGGGAAAAGCTTTCCTGCACAGCAAGACAACTGGAGAAACCCGGAAGATAGGGGTTCGAGTCAAGAACTTTTATCAATTGCATGTAGATGGCTGCTCAGCAATGGCATGCAAGGCAGAAGGAGTGGTGCGCCGGGATGATGGCGAGCTGTGGCACCAGAGATTGGGCCACCTTCACCATGGAGCCTTGAAGATACTGCAACAGATTTCTACTGGGCTTCCTAAAGGCACTCTTGCACAGTCAGATCAGTGCAAGGGTGTACTTTGGGAAAATTTGTGAAAGCCACATTTCACGAGAAGGATAGTCGCGCCACGACAATCCTTGAGAGAATTCACACAGACGTGTGTGGACCCTTCTCAGTAGCTTCGACAGCAAAGCACAGGTACTATGTGATCTTTGTTGATGATTTCTCCCGAAAGTGCTGGATCTTCTTCATGCAGAAGAAGAGCGAGACATACTCAAAGTTCTGTGAGTTCAAAGCACTGGTCAAGAAGGAATCGAGGAAGAAGGTGAAGGTTCTTAGGAGCGAAAATGGTGGTGAATTCATCTTTGGCGAGTTCAAGGACTTCTGCAGTGCATAAGGGATTCGAAGAGAGCTCATAGCTCCCCATAACTCACAGCAGAACAAGGTTGCTGAGCGGAAGAACATAATGATCGTGGGTGCTGCACAGGCGATGTTGCATGATCAGGGCCTACCCCTTCACTTGTGGGCGGAGGCATGCAATACTGTAGTATATGTGTAGAACCATTGTCCTCACAAGATACTTGGCATGAGTACACCCAAGGAGGCTTATTTTGGTAAGAGGCCTGAAATTTCCCATTTGAGGATTTTTGGTTCTCCTGTTTACATGTATGTGACGAAGGATGCCAGGAAGAAGCTGGAGCCAACCGCAAGAGGTTGGAGAGATTGTGGGGTACACTGATACGCCCCACAACTATCATGTGTATTTGCCAGACAGTCGCAAGACTGTTGTGCGACGGGATATAAAATTTCAGGAGGAGAAAGCCATGAAGTGTTCGCTTGAGAGGGAGCCACACTTGCATGCAGATCAGGAGCTATTAGTTCCTAAGGATGAGCTTCAGGATGTGGATCAGTCACAAGATGATGTTCATGGAGTGGAAGAGACCACTCATGCAGCGCCAACCATCAGAGGGTGAAAGTGCACTACAGAAGCTGAGAGACTGGCTCAAGATGCAGAGAAGGTTGTAGGACCACCTACAGCAGAGCGCAGACAGAGACAGTCACCTGATCGGTACACTCGATACATGGCTATTGTGAGAAAATGTGTCATGATTGAGCCATCCTCTTTCGACGAAGCTGTGGAGGATCCCGCATGGGTAGATGCCATGGTGGAAGAGTATGATTCGATTGTCAGAAACAGTGCATGGGAGATTTTCCCAAGACCGGAGGGAAAATCAGTGGTGGGTTTAAGATGGATCTACAAAGTGAAGCAGGCTGCTGATGGGAGTGTGGAGAAGTACAAGGCAAGATTTGTTGCCTGAGGCTTCTCACAGATAGAGGGGATCAATTATAAGGAGACCTTTGCACCTGCCACAAGGTATTCTTCCATACGGACGATTCTTGCTCTCTTAGTGCAGATGGGGTGGCACATTCATCAGATGGATGTAAAGACTACATTCCTCAACGGAGTCATTGAGGAGGAGGTGTACATAGAGCATCTTGAAGGTTTCGAGATCTTCAGTAGCGAGTCACATGTGTGCAGGCTCAAGAGAGCGTTGTATGGGTTGAAACAAGCACCTCGTGCTTGGTACACACGAATAGACAGTTATTTCACCGGACTTGGATTCAACAAGAGTGAGGCAGATCCTAACCTATACCAGATTGTGGTGGAGGTAAGTTGCTTATCATTGTACTTTATGTAGATGATTTGATTCTAACGGGAGATGAGCTTTTGATACTTTCATGCAAGGAGGATCTTGCTCGAGAGTTTGAGATGAAGGACTTGGGCCTCCTTCATTATTTCCTGGGATTGGAAATTTGGCAGCGCAGTGATAGACTATTTTTTTATCAGGGTAAGTATGCCCAGGAGATACTGGAGAGGTTCAACATGCATGGCTGCAAGCCTGTTGATACTCATCTTCCTGGAGGTTGCAGGAAGGAGGATGCTACTTCAGCAGAGGTAGTGGATGCCACTGTTTATCGACAGTTGGTGGGGTCGCTTATGTATATGGTCAATACACGACCCGATATATGCTATGCTGTTAACCAGCTTTCACAAGCTATGGTTAAGCCAACCAAGATCTTCTAGAAGGCAGGCAAACATGTATTGCGTTATCTCAGAGGCACATCGGGATATGGATTGTGGTACAGACAGGAGGATGAGGTGAAGCTATGTGGCTTCACGGATGCAGATTGGGCAGGGAGCCCAACGGACAGAAAAAGCACATCTGGAGGGATCTTTAGTATCGGGTTGACAGCAATTTCTTGGTACAACATGAAGTAGAGATCTGTGGCACTCAGTTCCGCAGAGGCCGAGTATATGGCAGTAAGTTTGGCTGCATGTAAGGCTATATGGATGAGGAAGATCCTGGTCGAGTTGTTCGGGTCACACTTGGATCCTACAGTGATTTACTGTGACAACCAGAGTTGCACTAAACTCTTGGCTAATCCAGTATTTCATGATAGATCCAAGCACATCGACATCAGGTACCATCATATCAGAGATTATGTGCAACGGAGAATCATGTTACTTTCATATATTTCCACGGAGGAATAGGATGTTGATATCTTGACGAAGGCGCTCACCAGGAGAAAATTTGAATACCACAGAGACAGGATAGGGGTTGCAGTTAATCCATATCTTGTTGAGAGGGAGTGTTGAAAATGCAACAAGATGATGGAGCTTAGTGAAAAGAAGTCGCCTTCACTAAGTGGGCCCGCAGGCTATTTTTGGCGCAAAGTCTATTTTTAGACTGTTTATTTTTAGACATATGGATCATGGTCTGTGAGTTGCAGGATGCTATTTGTGGATGATTGGTCATGTTGGTAAAAATAGATGGATCTCTATTTTTAGACATATGGGTGGAGTCTATTTTTAGATTGTCAAGCTAAAAATAAAACAGTCGAATATTATTAGCTCTTAATAATATTTGGACTATAAACATTATCTTATTCTCTTGGAGCACTTCAGTTCGAGCTACAAATGTGGCACATGCAACTGCCAGAAGGAAATACGCTTTTCTTGTGGGTTAACTTGAGGTATTGCATGGAGGACCTCAGTTAGGACTTCAGTGATTGAGTTCTGTGGAGTTGGATCAAGAGTTGATGGAGTTGTGTTCAGTTTGACTTAGTTGAACTAGTGGTAGTTAGTCTAACTGGAAAATAGACTAATGTTGAGTGGTGTGAATTAGTTATTAATTCACTAATTATTAACTCATAAAGCAACTGAAGAATACATCAGTTAACTCAATGCATGGACAGTTCAGTGGAGACAAGTGTTAGAGGTGAGTGAAAGGGCAAGACAGTTGTCAGTTGTGATTATAGTTGTGCATGTGATTTGCACAACCAATGGGATTGAGTTGCCAATGAGGATTGCGTAGTGTCACACAAGGGAAATACGAGTTTGGAGATTCATTCTCGTTGTATTCTCTATGCAGGATTGCGCAGTGGAGGCAGGCAAGCAGCAGAGGTGATTTGAACCAGTGATTGATTCAAATCTATGTTGTATTGTGTGTAACAGGTGGAGCTAGTATTGTACTGTGTACTGTTACATGATCTCAATCAATATAATATATATATAGTTGTGGGGTTTTTAGCTTTATGCTTTCCTTGGGTACATACTGTGTTGATATGTGTGATTGACGCTTCAATATGCGCATGTGTATGTTTTTGAATACTGCTAAATTGATGATCAACGTAGAGGAGGTTATGTATTATGCATGGTTCCGCAAATAGTGTATAATTAGGATAATCTCTATGAATAAGTGTCATATTATTCATGAAATTTCTACAAAGATCAAAAGTGCGATCCGGGAAACAATGACCTCTCTACCCTCTCAAACTGTCAAAGCCCCTCCCATCATCTTCGAAGAGATAATTCTCTTATTGTTGGATCTCCTTCAGATCAAGGTCTGTGAAGTCACCCCCCTCTCTCGCCTTGAAAAAAAAATAAAAAAATTGGAGGCCGCCAGAGAAGTGGACTTTCAAGCTCAACTATGGTAATGCAGCTAAGGAGAATCTGGGCCTACCCAATTTTGGAGGAGTCTTCAGAAACTCTAAGGGAGAGATAACCTGGATATATGAGGGCAATACAGGTTCAACCACAAACAATGTTGTAGAACTTCATGCCATGGAAAATGGCATCACCACAATGCACAACCTAAAGCTTAGTCCTCTGATTGTAGAAGGATATTCCATGTTGGCCACTTAGATTGGAAAAAACCTTCAGCACGGCATCGACGCGGACAAATTTTTTGAAAAATGGCATCTAAAAAAAATAATATAGCAGATCAAGTAGAGAATTGATAACATGGCAGGGCTCCACTTTCAAGCAATCAGAAGGAAGGGAAAAAAACTCGCGGATAGACTGGAGAATGAGGGTACAACTGGCGCCCTATGCCTGAAGTGCATGGAAAGAATTGGAGGAAGGTGGACTTCATCAGCAATGCACATCAATCAATGACGAAGCTAACCTCTCTATCGAACAATAATTGTTCGCTTACCCTTCATCATTTCAAGGTCGATTCTCTATTTCGTAGGAAGGACAAGTGGATGGCGCATGTGCAGATACTCATCCTTGGCTTCCCTGATTCTAGCACCCATGATGCCACCTCCCCTCTCCCTTGTGTTATCGCCGCTTCCCAGTCACATCCTCTTTGCTCAGACATTTCTCCACCATTGTGCTTAAGAACTTCACATGCTTCCCCTTCCCATCCCTTCTCCCTGCTCCCGGCCTCCCACCATCACCCAAATTCTATATATTTTCCACTCCCTCTTCTCCCCCTCATTCTTCTCTCTGCCTTTATCCCTCTCTGTTGGTCCTTCGCACTTTTTTCCCCTTGCTCCCTAGCCCTATTGCTTCTCTCATGGACCCAAAGAATTGCTCCACCCCCGGTTCTAGTCTGGGAGGTGCACGCAGTCATGCAACCTCCCACTAGCAGTCCCTGGGTTCGCCCCTCACCCCTCGCATGAAGACCTCTACAAGGTGTGCAACTTTGTGTTACATGTTGGCAGTAAATCCTGAAACTCAGCAGTGCATTGTTGACTTAGAAGTCCAAACAAATGATGTCTGTAGAGAGGTCACTATTGAGGAGGTCGACATTGACTTTGCCTGGATTCCGGGCCCTACCTTCACCCGAGTGCACGAAAACCTCCGCGCATGAACTATCGAAACATGGTGGCAAATGGAAACCATCATGGGGTTAGCAATGCAGGAGCAGGAGGTGTGCACCAAGGCACTAGAAACAAATATTGATTGGCTGACTGAGAAATTTGTGATGTATGTCGAAGCCATCCACCACTGTAGATTCATTACTTGGGATGCACCGCAATACACAATTATCAAGAAGAAGTCGATGATGAAGGTCCATTTGACTGGTGAAGGATCCCCAAGCATCAAGAAATAGGTCGTTGGGGCCTCCACAAGTCAATAGAACACCATCGTCTAGACGAGGATCTTGTAAGCATCAACCAGGAGTGACTTCATCAACCTCCTTTTTGTTTTTCTTCCTCCACAAAGGGTTGTCTGTCGCAGAGAAAAATGACTCTTACCTTGTCGACCTCGCTACGGTTTTATTCTCTTCTCTTGGTTTCTATACTCTCAGTTTTGAGAATGCTGTAAAGAGGGTTCCTTTTAGTTTCCACCTTTGGACTCAGAACCCACTTTTGTCATGGTTGCATTGTAAAAAAGAGAAATCCATGGCAACTTCAGGAATTTGGGTTGGGTCTTATGTCGGGTTCTCTCTCTCACACAGCCCAAATTATGTAATCTGTGAGTTTCCATAGTAATATATTTTATCTTATTCACAAAAAAAAAGAATAATTGCAGTGAGACTGAACTAAACTGGACTAACTAAAATTTAACTAAGACACTTGGAATTATGTAGACACCAACTTAGCAGGTGGTTAGAATTATATTCTCCAAAAAGAAAACCACTAATTATTTTTTATTATGATGTAAATTTAAGCACCAACTTCATATTACATCAAGATATGTAGACACCAACCTATAGGTGGCTCCAACACCCTTTTCTTTACAAGAAAGAACTTGCTGGAAGCACCAACACCTACTATTTGCAAGATCTGACCTACTGGAGGCACCAATCCCCTAATCTTTACATGCACTAACTTGTTATGACTACTTTGATCTTTTTTTCGTTCTTTTTCAAACATAGGTCCATGGCACCTTTAATTAAGATTCATGGCACAACTGATAAACATCAGATCTTCTTTGTCCCCATTCAACCTCTAAATCTTTAGGTATATAATTCTTTAAATTCACAGCCACTTTTCTGCTCATTCATTGTAGAATTAGCTTTTAACTAACAATGAAGGCTACATGTTAGTTTCATATCTTCTCTTTTTCACTTGGCTATTAAACTCCTCATCTCATAGATTTCTCTAAAGCTTGTGTGCCATTGTGTGCCATCAATAGCTATACTACACTATTAGTAACCATAGCATGCTTCCCTTTGCATTAGAACATCACTATTTACGTCGTCACGTCTAGTTTTATAGATATGGTACATTTTCACATGTCTGTTCTTAGACTTTAATCATTTTCTTGAATTTTGGCATTCATACACCAACTCGCCACTTGTTCTAACAACAAATTCCACACACATCTCCAATACTCTGATGTTGATACCGAATCAACAATAGTCATGAATAATTCTGTCACCTGCCTTTAATGGACCCTGTGGTAGGTTCTTGGATCTCAGCTCTTGACGGATCTTGGACCTTCACTATTAAAAAAATTATTACATTCTCGAGACCAAGATAGACTTCAGTTGACATGCATATTCCTTTTCAATGCAATCATTAGTAGACAAGACTACCTACCACTCGCTGCCCATCATTCATTTCCTTTTCATGTGAACAACACTTTACTAGGTGAGCAGTCCAACAAACAAGATAGTTGCTTAATAGTACCGCACTAAATATTCAAATTTCTGCATTCGCCTCACCCTTCACCACTCTGCTGCGAGACAAAGTTTTTGAAGCTTGTTCCCATTCCAATGGGCCATCGGTAGTGTTTGATAGCCCCCACATTGTAAACTCGCAAAAATACCGAAAACGTATAACACTAGAAAACATTGTAAACCTAGACCCTGGCATAGATCCCAAGGCATTCAAAATTTCCATGTTAAGTCTACGTGTACCAATCACCACATGCCACATGTCATCCCCATCATCCTTTAAAAAATAGTCAAAGCTTGCCACATGTCCTTTGTTAACATGTACCCGCCATGTGCCACTTGCCAATAGTCCATTTGGCCATCCAAAAATGTCAAATCCAACTGCCATGTGTCACTCCCTCATGCTGCCACATCATCTCCCCGCCATTGCCATGCCACATCATCTCTCTGCCACTTGTCATGCAACATAATTGTTGCATTACTCAGATAAGGGCCACTTGGCCACCCAAAAAGTCCAAATTCACCTACCATGTGTCGTGATCACAAAGTGTCATTTGTCATCCTATACACATCAGTGCCACGTCTCATCATCTCAATGGGCCATGTCATTAGCGAGCCACCTATCTATGCCACCTAGCACCTTGAAAATCGTGCAAAGGCCTGTAGTTTGTCGCTCACCACTTGCTCTTTTATATGTACCTAGTTTGGTTTTGTTGGTCTGATAGATAGTTGGTACCTAGGCTAAACACCTAGTGAGCAGGGGCTATGACCAGGAGCTTTACTGGCCACCATTCGTTACTCGCCGCCCATTCTATTGTGTGAACACCGATTGGACTAAGTGATTCTATAAGAGATTGAGCACTAATTGTTGGCCCCTTGCGACTAGGGGCTGTGACAGGGGGCTTTCATCCCTACCACCTGTCGTTCGCTACTCGCTGCCTATTGTTGTTATTTGCACATCAAATGTACTAGGTAATCCGATAAGTGCCTATACGCTTAAGCCTAACACCACATGATCTAGAGATAGGACCAATGGCTTACCATTCGTTGTCTGTAAAAGTATTCCTCCTAAGATTTTCATCTTCTTCCATGGATTCACTGGCCTGATAAGGTGAGGCCCTTTCAGAACCATGAGCCTTTAGAACTACACTGAATTTTAAAACTTTAAACTATGATTTCGCCCCATCCCTTGGGAGTTATGCTAAGTTCCATACATTATTGGGAAGGTCTTGGAGAGGACTATCCAACTAAGAAAACTTCATGTGGTTTTGAACATTTCCTTGAACTCCAAATCAATGAATAAATTTGACATCAATGACAACCACTAGATAACCAATACCAACTTGCTCAACATAATTAGCACCATCCGTCATCTTTGGAGTCCAGGTAAGCATTGTAATGGTTTTCTTTTTCTTACTTTGTTTTAAAGTTATAAAAAACGGCCAAATTAATATTGCCAACACAATCAATGTATTTAATTGTAGGGATATTGGGTAGTATGGGATCTAATCATAACCCAAACCCGCCATCACCAAACCAAAATTTAGAACAATTAAACCCAAAACAAGAACCAAGAAATCCAAATGATGGGATGCATCCTTATCTATTTTGAGGTCATTAATATAGGATCTCCAAAACACTAGAGAGAAGTCACAAGTGTTCTGTGCAAGGTCATTAAACAGAATTGTATCATTCACCTCTAATGCCCAAAGCTAGTTAACCAATATTTCTAATTACAAAGCTATAATTTATGAACACTAGAGAGGCGGTCTAAATAAAAACCAAATGAGATACCTCAACATAACTAAATAATATTTTTTGTCTTTGTTTGTATACCCAAGAGACAACCAATAGATAATAGTAAGCATAAAATGCATTTGAATGGACTAATGCACCTACCAACCATTTCTAGTACATTAGATGGATAGGTAGTTTATAGAATTCAATAAACCCCCTTGTAATTAGCGGGAGGTACCTATATACTTCTTGAGGAAGCCTTGGGTAGAGTTTCGGTTAAAAATAAATGTCAAATACTTTGACATAGGGGAATGCCATGGGATGGGTTGTGGGTTTGCACAAGGTAGACAAAATGCTATGTGCAACCTAACACTAGGTCCTCATCCACCTAGATGAATGCCGAACCCCCTTGCTATAAGATACCCTCTTAGGAATACCTTAAATTTCAAACAAAACTTTTGACTTTTGCTTCATATGGACTTTGTGAGTTTTTGTCAAACAATTCATTTCAAAACTGCTATAGGTGCAATTTCCTTTTTCTCGGTTTAAATAACCATAGAGTGCCAAGTTTTATGCATACAAAAATACCACAAAGCAATAAAATAATGGTCATATTAAACTCAAATATAATACATGACACTAGAATCAAACAACTATCCTAAAATATTATTGTTTATATGGAATGTAAGTAAGAACATTACACTATAGTAGTAGAGATGACCCTAGTATATTTCAACAATAAGATCATGGGTGAATACACAACCCTTCCATATATAACTTTATCACCCTTATCCTCAATAATACGCTGCCCAAATTAAAGGTGCATTTTACTTCTATTCAACAAGTTGAAACTCTTGTATATTTATCAATCCAAGATCTGATGTATTTATTGTATTCTTTGCTATGGTGGGGAGCATGGAGCTTATATATATATTGGACTGATAAATATACAAGAGTTTCAACTTGTTGAACAGAGGTAAAATGCACCTTTAATTTGAAGCAAAAACGCCTAGGAATCAAAGCTATCATGAACCTTTTAGAGGAGTATCCACAATCAGATATACATGATGAAATTTGACCCTTCTCACTCATAAATCAATTAGCCACTATAGGATATGAATCGACCCTTGTAGAAATGTTATTCAATCAACAAAGCTCAATAAACTTAGCCCTCCACAAGATGAACTGGACCAACCATGTACATGAATGATTTTGACCGTTTTCTAGACAGTGACCTCGCCCACAAGTGACAACTAACTCATCACTTTGATGTACTATCAGTTAGCAACAAACAAATAGTGAACTTGGCTTCTTCAACACAAAAAATCAACCCTTGGGATATGGAAATATTTTCTCTTCTAAGAGGGTGATATTAACCTATCAAAGAGAATGATAATCAATATTAGAGGATAAAATCAGCTTATATCACAATTACACCCATTATCTTCCTCAAATCTTCTTCTTTAATGAAACACAATGGAGAAATCTAAGTGAGTCCTCTCTCCAAAGTAGCCAGGGTGTATGATTTTAACAATGAAACTAGCAACCAAACTTATGTTTTCCAAAACTCTAAAATCTTCTCCAAGAGCTCTCAAAAAATTCTTTTTGTTTAATGACCAAATGCTAGAATGAGGAGAGACCCCCTCATTTCCCTTTTTGATAACTCACTTGACTGTTTTTTCCACCCTTTTTACCTTTTCCCTCGTATTAAATATTAAAATCACTTTTGCTTTCTTCATTTAATAAAATGACTTTTATTAGCTAATTAAAGTCATTTTTAATCCTTAAAAAATGTTTAATTTGCGCCCATGGTCACACCAACCATCCAAAGCCCCTTTTTATCATTCTTCCCTATAGATGTTTTTGCCCCTGATTCCAACAAGCTATTACACTAAGTTGTTTCTTCAAGTACTCATCCCAAAACAAACCCTTAAGCATAATTAATAATACACTAAGGTGGGTATTGATGCTCATATCCATCAACACCCAGAATCCCTTGCTCTTGCAGACCCGCTCAGCGTCCTTCGTGGCCCATAGAGAAGCAAACTTCACTACTTTTGGCAAATATTTCACGATCAAAGGAAATTAACTGTCCTCCGGAAACTACCACATGACTAGCATAATCGAAAGTAAGAGCCATGAGTAGTTAAATGTCTTTCTCTAGTCCTGTGCCTCCTTGCAGTTCGCGAGGAACTTGCTGCATAGATAGCATGCCTAATTGAATTGTACACCCCCTGCGCACTAGGTTGCTAATGAAATGACTGGTGTCGGCACCTCATCTGTGTGACACTTCCTGATTACCTTGCCTGCCAAGATCTGGGTGGCCACATTCACTGCCAGGTCGGTTAAGCTGGAAAATGAATATCTGTGTGACTTCTTGAAAAGCTTAAATTTTTCCTTCATCCTCTCGACAAGGTTGCGCTCACCTACTTTTCCACCAAATGCCTTCGCTGGGTTTAGCCTCGAATGTGGTAAGAAGGTGATCTGATGGATTAGCATGTCAGTTATAGGGATCGACTCCTCCAACCACAAGCACCCGTCGTGCACCAGGCACAACAACTGTTTCATAACAATCAAGTTTATGGGGGCACAGTGGAAATGCGGCACCCATAGCAGATTCAACAATCCTGCCTTTTCCACCCGCCGAATCCACTTCACCAGCTCTAACACGGTGACCCCAGAATCCTTGTAGAACATGTGATTCATAAAAGTATCAGTAGCCAGGTGGGGGAACAGCTCCATGTTTGCGAAGTCCTAATCTTCAAGCTTTAGATGGGGGACATGGGCGAAGCGCGGTCCTCCAAATGTGATATTCTCTGGCAGTAGAAGTCTATGAAGGAGAAACTTTTCCTCGCCTGGGTCCTTTGGCACCTTCACCTTACCCCGATGCGAAGGGATGTATTCTGGTAGCTTTGAGATAGGGTCTAATCCCTCAATATCAATGTCCTCTGCACCCATAAGCCTCTAGGTTTACCAACTTACCTTTCTCCTACACGGTGGGCTTCTCTTTCTTCTGATGCTTTCCTGGTGACTCGCGCACCAGCTATGTCACCTTCTGTTTATCCCTCTTCATCTTGGAAGCCTCTCCTTCCAGCATACGCTTCGGCCTAGGCGACCTCAGGGGAAGTTCCCTCAGAGGCCATAGATCCTCTAGCACTTGCAGTTTCCATGGGCACTGACATGAGGCTATTTAGGAGCTCCTGGGTTTCCTTAGGTAACTTTTCAAACACTGAACTAGCCACCAAATCCGCAAAAACCCCAGGATTCATGCGCAACCGATAGAACGACACATAACTCTCAAAATGCAAAGTGTTCTTCATTAGGCGACCATTTGTAATTTATAGGCAAATTCAAATTCAAATTAGACTGTTCCCCCCACAATCCACTCATAAATGCTAGATTGGCGGTGTATTTTCAAAGCTCTCGCTCTTATTTTCATCCTTAAATGCCCTCCCCCCACCCCACTCCTCTTAGCTATTTTCTCATTGTCAAATCATGAAAAGTGACCGTAACGATCACTTTCTGGCTGCGCTGCATAGTCTCTCCTTCCATAGCGCAACTCCCATCGTGCTTCTGTTGATGTTGTGACATTCTTCCATCCTACGTAGTCTGCTAGTCGTGTAGCTCTACAACCTAGCAACTGTAGCTTATAGTTCCATGACTCCTTTCAACTGCGTGGAGCACTAAGACTGTGTTTCCACCATATAGTCATCTGGATGGATCCTCGATGTATGGCTTCAATCAGTTTCCATTTACCTTTACAGGAAATGGATCTCCATTCAATTTCACGAGTTTAACTGCTCCAACATCGGTAATCTCTTTGATGACATATGGCCCCAGCCAATGCATCTAAAATTTTCCTGGAAATTTATTAAACTTACTGTCATATAATAAAACCAAATCATTTCCTTTGAAGGTGCATAGTTTGATGTGTCAATTGTGCCATGCTTTTCCACACTCATTCTAAACTTTCTAATGGAATATAGCCAAAAATCTATCTTCTTCAAGCTCTGTCAATTGCACGAGCCTGTCTTCCAGGGTTCCATGATCTACCATTCCTTTGAACATCACTATGCGTAGGATATGGCGTGATTTTGTGATGATAAACTTTGAATTCCTCAGTGTGCGCACTCATTATTTCATTAAGGAAAGGTGTACCACCATCGCTCATGAAAGTATTCGGGCAACCAAACCTAGTCATCACATATTCAAAGAGGAATATCACTGTTGTTTCCCCTGTACAATCCTTTACAGGTTGCACCTCCACCCATCTGGCCAAATACTCCGTCGTGGTGATGATATACCATGCACCTGTCTTCTTTTCTCGAGGCTGAGTCGGGCCTACAAAATCAATTTCCCGTTTCTCAAATCACTGAAATGACACCTGTGGATTTAGAGGCAACTCATCCCTCCGCGATGGCCTGCCTGTCCTCTGACATGCATAAAATTCCTTACAATAAGCCTTGGAATCCTTATGCAGCATTGGCCACCACAACCCAACGCATAAAAGATTTTGCAGTGTTGCTTTTCCTGCATAGTGTCCTCCCGCAGCTCCTCCATGAGCTTCAGTGAGGATGTTGTTCCGTTCAAACTCAGGCACATAATGTCGCAAAATTCATTCAAGCCCATTTTATATAAATGTCTTACAATGACAAAAATGTCTACCACGTGCACCACCAACTCCTTTTTTTGTTGACTAGTATACCCTTCTAGAGCCGTTCCCGTCGTCAGGAAGTGTACATATCTACAAAGTGATTGTCAGCTACGGGCACCGCAAAGAGCTGTGCATCAAGCAGTCCTTCCTCCAAATTAGTAGGCTCCTCTCCTACTTCAATGTGTGACAGATGATCTGGTCCTGCATTCAGTCATCTTGGCTTCACAATGACTTTGAAATCATATTACTAAAGAAACAGTGATCTACATATCTTCGGCCCCCCCCCCCCCCCCCCACCCCCAACACAGGCTTGCTAACTAGGTACTTCAATACAAAATGGTCTGCATACATCTTAAAGTGTTCGCCTAGAAAGTAGTGTCTGAACTTCTGGAGTACGTACACCATAGCCAAACCTTGCACTCTGTCATTGAATAGTTCTTCTCAGCTTTAGACAACTTCCAACCTAAAACCAGTATAGGGTGATCCAACTCTCCCTCACCAGCCTGTGTTAGTACTTCTCCGAGCGCAATACATGATGTGTCCACATGCACATGAAATCCCTTCTTCCAATCCAGGAAGACTAGGATTGGTATGTTGACCATCTTTTCCTTTAACACCTCCAGGCTCCGCTGACATTCTTCATTCCAATAGAATGTAGCATCCTTCTTTAGTAGCTTCTCCATCAGTGCGGTAATCTGGGCATAACTCTTGATGAACTTTCTATAGTATCCCGTATGCCCCAACATTGATCGCAACTATTTCACACTTCTTGGTGCCTCAAATTAATTATAACTGCAATCTTAGTTAGGTCCACTGTTAATCCTTGTTTGCATATCGCATGGCCAAGCAAGATTCCGAAAGGAACACAGTACAAACATTTCTTCAAATTGAGTGCAATCTGATACCTACGGCATGTATCTACCATCAAGCGTAGGCTAGCTACATGGCACTTCACCAGCCCAAACACCGTCTAATCGTCAAATTATACCTCCATAAACTTGTGAATGAAGTCCTTTGAATGCTGCGATGATCACACGTGAAAAGATCATCAGTGCATTCTTCAACCTAAAAGGCATTACAGTATACTGAAAGCATCCCTACTCAGTTGCGAAGGTCATCTTACTTCTATCCTCTAGCGTGATGTTGATCTAATGGTAACCCGGGAACCCATCAATGAATGAATATGATCCTTGTCCTCCTACATTATCCAACAATTCATCAGTGAATGGAGTAGGAAAAGGATCATGCACACAAGTGTCATTCAACTTCCTAAGATCTACGCATATCCTTATTTCATCCTTCTGCTTCTTTTCCTAAATTACTATTGGGCTCACCCAATCAGATTCTTCTACCGGTTCAATAATATACCCGCTGCAAGCATTTTATCCAACTCTAAGTGGACCTTTTCTCTATACATTGGATTGAGGCGGTAAGGCCTTTGCTTCATCATCTTCGCGTCTAGTTTCAACGTAATTTTCATAACTCCCAGGTCCCCTATTACCCCTTTTATGCCTGAGAACTTCGTAGGGAACAAGTCTTGGTATTCACAACGCACCTCAGCGACCTTATCGACCATAGCATCATCCCAATAGTCCCCTATTTTCGCAAAATTTGGCTCTGACTTTGTCCCATTGTTCACTTGTCTCGTTTTCAGTGATGCAGTTATATCTGGATTTTCTATCTGTGACCCCTCAACTTCATGGTGTCCTTCTATTTCTAGCATATTAATGTTCCTCGGGTCCTTGTATTCCTCTTTAGTGGTCACATTGTAGTACTCTAGTGCGTGGCACATCTCGGTGGTCAAATATGGTTGAATCAAATCCAAGCGGTCCTGCGGTATTCTGAATATCACTACTTTGACCTCCTACAATGCTTCATCAATGCACTCAAATCCATATTCAAAGCTGAAGGTCACCAAGAATCCCTGTCTCAAAATATCCCATTTGTCTGTGTCATGGCAAAGCTCTGTCTCCAAGTACCAATTCATAGGTATTACATCCAAGGTATGACAGAATAGATGCACCCACTCAGGTTGCAGTTTTGCGCCATAAGTATTGGTCAGTTTGGTTAAGTGATCATGAGGATCACTCCTTCCATCGTATTTCTCTGTCAATCATACCTTTGGGTGACCAAACTACAACCTCATCATTCTTCTATATTCGCGCCATCCATCAAAGTTGCCTTTATGTGTACCCCACCATCTTGCAGGCATATGACGTAGTGCCAAGTCCAAGGCTTGAAAGGGATTCTTCTCCAGCACTTCCCTTTGAAATGCATCCAAAAATTTACCAACATCTGTTAAACTATCATAATAAGGAAGACTTCTTACCTCAGACGATACATTAGCGCAGTGATTTGGTCATCATGTTACATCATAGCGTAGACACTTTGTGTAATCTATTCTTCCAATGTTCCAATTCCTCGTCTGAATCTAATGTGCAGGATCTTTCGTTGTCCCATGCAATACATCCATCAGTTGTCAGATTCACCAAATCTTGATCTCGCGTCATTATATTATAAATTTGGTCCAAATCATCATCACTTTCATAATCACAGACTGGTTTAGTGTAGCGCAGTCCTTCTGCAGGGACCAACTATACTACTACGCTGAGTGATTTTCTTTCAAATGACATTGTCTGCTTCTTCAAATTGATTACCCCATTCATGTTGATATCCCAGTCGATTGCAAGGAGCACGGGGTAAGGATTCATGTCATCCACAATCTCTATCACTTCAAAATTAGCCAACGCGCTCGCGCCTTCGATATCGACTGTCACTCCCTATAATCTTCCCATGGGGATAATCTTTTGCTTATTTTCCATTCTCAATTGAATAGGATACCACTATAGCATCGGTCTACTCATTGTTTCCCATTTCTGTCTTTAGGAAAAACATTCACGTCGGGCCCTAGATCCAGAATAACTTGGTCCATTTCATATTCTCCTATTTGCTCTATGAATCTGATCTCCCGCCCTGTTCTTGCCTTATGGTTACCAATTTTCCTAACCACGTGCTGTCTGGCAGGAGTATTACCAGTACATTTAATGATCAACTGTTGTAATCCCTTGACGGCCTTGCTATCTTGAAGAAGCTTAATACAGGTATCCAAAAATGTAGTAAGCATGAATGGGTCGATTTCTTCAGACTACTTATCCTGGCTTCACTGAGGCTTCTCAGTTGAATTGTACGCCCTCCACGCACTAGGTTGCTAATAAAATGACTGGTGTTGGCACCTGGTCTATGTGACACTTCCTCATTACCTTGCCTACCAAGATCTGGGTGGCCACGTTCACCGCGGGGTCAGTTAAGCTGGAAATTGAATATTCGCATGGCTTCTTGAAAAGCTTAAACTTGTCCTTCATCCTCTCGGCAAGGTCGCGCTCACATGCTTTTCCACCAAATTCCTTCACCGAGTTTAGTCTCGAATGTGGTGACAAGGTGATCTAATGGATTATCATGTCAGTTATAGGGATCAGCTCCTCCAACCACAAGCACACGTCGTGCACGAGACACAATAACTGTTTCATAACAATCAAGTTTATGGGGGCACGGTGGAAATGCGGCACCCATAGCAGATTCAACAATCCTGCCTTTTCCACCCGTCGAATCCACTTCACTAGCTCTAACACGGTGACCCCAAAATCTTTGTAGAACATGTGATTCACAAAAGTATCAATAGCCAGGTGGGGGAACAACTCTGTGTTTTCCAAGTCCCAATCTTCAAGCTTTAGATGGGGGATGTGCGCCAAGCACAGTCCTTCAAACGTGATATTCTTTGGCAGCAGAGGTCTATGAAGGAGAAACTTTCCCTCGCCTGGGTCCTTTGGGACCTTCACCTTACCCCGACACGGAGGGATGTATTCTGGTAGCTTTGAGATAGGATCTACTCCCTCAATATCAATGTCCTCTACACCCATACCAGTTTCCTTGGCACCCTAGTAAGACTCTAGGTTTACCACCTTGCCTTTCTCCTATGCAGTGGGCTTCTCTTTCTTCTGATGCTTTCTTGGTGACTCGTGCACTAGCTATGTGACCTTCTATTTATCCCTCTTCATCTTGGAAGCCTCTCCTTCCAGCATAGGCATCAACCTAGGTGACCTCAGGGGTGTTCCCTTAGAGGCAATAGATCCTCTAGCACTTGCAGTTTCCATGGGCACTGACATGAGGCTATTTAGGAGCTCCTAGGTTTCCTTAGGTAACTTGTCAAACACTGAACTAGCCACCAAATCCACAAAAACCGCAAGATTCATGCGCAACCGATAGAATGACACACAACTCTCAAAATGTAAAGTGTTCTTCATTGGGCGACCATCTGTAATTTATAGGCAAATTCGAATTCAACTCAGACCATTCCCCCCATAATCCTCTCATAAATGCTAGATTGGCAGTGTATTTTTAAAGCTCTCGCTCTTACTTTCATCCTTAAATGCCCCCCCCCCACACCCCCTACTCCTCTTAGCTATTTTCGCATTGTCAAATCATGAACAATGACTGTAACAGTCACTTTCTGGCTACCTGCATAGTCTCTCCTTCCATAGCACAGCTCCCATCGCGCTTCTGATGATGCTATGACATTCTTCCATCTTGCGTAGTCTGCCAGTTGTGCAGCTCTACAACCCAGGTAGTGTAGCTTATAGCTCCGCGACTCCTTTCAGCTACGTGGAGCACTAAGACTGTGTTTCCATCATATAGTCATCTGGATGGATCCCCGGTGTATGGCCTCAATCAGTTTCCATTTACCTTTACGGGAAATGGATCTCCATTCAATTTCACCAATTGAACTGCTCCAACATCGGTAATCTCTTTGATGACATATGGCCCCAGCCAATTCATCTGAAACTTTCCTAGAAATTTATTAAACTTGTTTTCATATAATAAAACCAAATCATTTACCTTGAAGGTGCATATTTTGATGTTTCAATCGTGCCATGCTTTTCCGCGTTCCTTTTTAACTTGCTGATGGAATCTAGCAAAAAATCTATCTTCTTCAAGCTCTGTCAGTTGCACGAGCTTGTCTTCCAAGGTTCTGCGATCTGCCATTCCTTTTAACACCATTATCCGTAGGATAGGTACAATATACTCCATTGACATCACAGCTTCTATGCGATAAACTAGCCTAAAGGGTGTATGTCCAGTCACTTTATTATAAGTAGTTCGGTAAGCCCATAGCATCGTGGGTACGCACATGTCCCAATCATTCGTTTGTGCATTACAAACCTTCATCAGCACGTTCTCCAATACCTTATTAATTGCTTCGATTGTCCCATTAGCCTGCAGGTGATATGGCATGATTTTGTGATGATAAACTTGGAATTCCTCAGTGCGCGCACTCATCGTTTCATTAAGGAAATGTGTACCACCATTGCTCATCAAAATCTTCGGGAAACCAAACCTAGTCAGCACATATTAAAAGAGGAATATCGTTGTTGTTTCCCCTGTACAATCCTTTACACGTTGCTCCTCCACCCATCTGGTCAAATACTTCATCGTGGTGATGATATACTGCACACCCGTCTTCTTTTCTAGAGGCTGAGTGGGGCCTACAAAATCAATTTCCCATTTATCGAATGGCTGTAACGACACTTGTGGATTCAAAGGCAACTCATCCCTCCGCGATGGATTTCCTGTCCTCTGACATGCATAACATGCCTTACAATAAGCCTTGGAATCCTTATGTAGCGTCGGCCACCACAACCCAGCTCATAAAATATTTTGCATTGTTGCTGTTCCTGCATAGTGTCCTCCTGCAGCTCCTCCATGAGCTTCAGCAAGGATGTTGTTCCGTTCAAACTCAGGCACATAACGTCGCAAAATTTCATCCAAGCCCATTTTATATAAATGTCTTACAATGAAAAAAACGTCTACCGCGTGCACCACCAACTCCTTTTGTTGACTAGTATACCCTTCTCGAGCCATTCCCATCGTAAGGAAGTGTATTATATCTACAAAGTGATTGTTAGCTATGGGCACCGCAAAGAACTGAACATCAAGCAGTCCTTCCTCCAAATTAGTAGGCTCCTCTCCTATTTCAATGCGCAACAGACGATCTGGTCCTGCATTCAGTCGTCTTGGCCTCACAATGACTTTGAAATCTTATTACTGAAGAAACGACAGTCATCTGCATATCTTCCCTCCCCCCCCCGCCCCCACCAACACAAGCTTGCTAACTAGGTACTTCAATGCAAAATGGTCTGTATACATCTTAAAGTGTCCGCCTAGCAAGTAGTGTCTGAACTTCTAGAGTGCGTACACCACAACCTTGCACTCTGTCATTGAATAGTTCTTCTCAGCTTTAGACAAATTCTGACCTGCAAATGCTATAGGGTGATCCAAATCTCCCTCACCGGCCTATGTCAGTACTGCTTCGAGTGCAATACATGATGTGTCCACATGCACATGAAATCCCTTCTTCTAATCCAGGAAGACTAGGATTGGTACGGTGTCCATCTTTTCCTTTAACACATCTAGGCTCCACTAACATTCTTCATTCCAATAGAATGTAGCATCCTTCTTTAGTAGCTTCTCCATCAGTGTGGTAATTTGGGCATAAATCTTGATGAACTTTCTATAGTAACCCGTATTCCCCAACGTTGCACGTCATTTTTTCACACTTCTTGGTGCCTCCAAATTAATTATAACTGCAATCTTAGCCAGGCCCACTGCTAATCCTTATTTGCATACCGCATGGCCAAGAAAGATTCCGAAAGCAACACAGAACAAACATTTCTTCAAATTGAGTGCAATCTGATACCTACGACATGTATCCAACATCAAGCGTAGGCTAGCTACATGGCACTTCACCAGCCCAAACATCGTCCAATCATCAAAGTATACCTCCATAAACTTGTGGATGAAGTCCTTGAATGCTGCGATGACCACGCGTGAAAAGATCATCGGTGCGTTCTTTAGCCCAAAAGGCATTACAGTATACTAAAAGCATCCCCACTCGGTTGCGAAGGTCATCTTACTTCTACCCTATGCCGTGATGTTGATCTAATGGTACCCCGAGAACCCATCAATGAACGAATATGATCCTTGTCGACCTGCATTATCCAACACTTCACCAGTGAATGGAGTCGGAAGAGGATCATGCACGCAAGTCTCATTGAACTTCCTAAGATCTACGCATATCCTTATTTCATCCTTCTGCTTCTTTTCCTAAACTACTGTTGCGCTCACCCAATCAGATTCTTCTACTAGTTCAATAATATGCCCACTACAAACATTTTATCCAACTCTAAGTGGACCTTTTCTTTATACATTGGATTGAGGTGGTAAGGCATTTTCTTTATCATCTTTGCGTCTAGTTTCAACGTAATTTTCATAACTCCCAGGTCCCTTATTAGCCCTTTTAAATCTGAGAACTTCATAGGGAACAAGTCCTGGTATTCGCAGAGCAACTCGGCGACCTTATCCACCATAGCATCATCCCAATAGTCCCTTATCTTTGCAAAATTTGGCTTCGACTCTGTCCCATTGTTCACTTGTCTCGTTTTTCAGCGGTGCAGTGATATCTGGATTTTCTATCTGCAACCCCTCAACTTCGTGGTGTCCTTGTATTTCTGGCATATTAATGTTCCTCGGGTCCTTGTCCTCCTCTTTAGCGGTCACATTGTAGCACTCCAGCATGTGGCACAGCTCGATGGTCAAATCTGGTTGAATCAAATCCAAGGGGTCCTACGTTATTTTGAATATCGTTGCTTTGACCTCCTACAATGCTTCATCAATGCATTCAAATCCATCTTCAAAGCTAAAGGTCACCAAGAATCCTTGTCTCAAAATATCCCATTCATCTGTGCCATGGCAAAGCTCTGTCTCCAAGTACCAATTCATAGGTATTACATCCAAGGTATGATAGAACAGATGCACCCACTCAGGTTGCAATTCTGCTCCATAAGTATCGGTAAGTTTGGCTAAGTGATCATGACGATCACTCCTTCCACGTATTTCTCTATCAATCGTACCTTTGTGCGACCAAACCACACCCTCATCATTCTTCTTTATTCGTGCCATCCATCAAAGTTGCCTTTATGTGTACCCCACCATCTTACAGGCATATGATGGAGTGCCAAGTCCAAGGCTTGAAAGTGTTGATTCTCTGGAACTTCCCTCTAAAATGCATCCAAAAATTTATCAACATCTGTTAAACCATCATAATAAGGAAGACTTCTTACCTCAAATGATACATAGCCCAGTGATTTGGTCATCATGTAACATCGTAGCGTAGACACTTCGTGCAATCTATTATGCCAATGTTCCAATTCCTCATCTGAATCTGATGTGCAGGATCTTTCGCGGTCCCATGCAATACATCCATCAGCTGTCAGATTCACCCAATTTTGATCTCGCGTCATTATATTATAAATTTGGTCCAAATCATCATCACTTTCGTAATCACAGACTGTTTCAATGTAGCACAGTCCTTCTGCAGGGTCTAACTGTACTACTATGCTGAGCGATTTTCTTTCAGATGACATCATCTGCTTCTTCAAATTGATCACCCCATTCATGTCGATATCCTAGTCGATCCCAAGGAGCACAAGGTAGGGATTCATGTCATCCACAATCTCTATCACTTCAAAATTAGCGAACACGCTCACGCCTTCGATATCGACTGTCACTCCCTATAATCTTCCCAGGGGGATAATATTTTGTTGATTTGCCATTCTCAATTGAATAGGATACCAATATAGCATAGGTCTCCCCATTGTCTCCCATTTTTGTCTTTAGGAAAAACATTCATGTCGGGCTCTAGATCCGGAATAACTTTGTCCATTTCATATTCTCCTATTTTCTCTGTGAGTCTAATCTCCCGCCCTGTTCTTGCCTTATGGTTACCAATTTTCCTAACGACGTGCGGTCTACCAGGAGTATTACCAGTACATTTATTGATCAACTGTTGTAATCCCTTGATGGCCTTACTATCTTGAAGAAGCTTAATACAGTTATCCAAAAATGTAGTAAGCATGGATGGGTCGATTTCTTCAAACTGCTTATCCTGGCTTCCTAAGGTAGAAGCCAAGATAAGTCGATTTCTTCAGACTGCTTATCAAGCCCGACCTCTTTTTCTTGAGCTTTGTGGACTCGTTCACCTTCTTCAGGCTTCTTTACCTCGTCTTCGCCAATCGTCATTCCACTTTGCAACATGATGTTCACATTAGGATCCTTTTTGCGGGGTTCAACACTCATTATCTGCAAATTCTAGGTAGGCTGTTGAGGCTGCGCCCCTTTTTCACGTATCTTAGCTAGTAATACAGGGCTATATTCTACCGTGTGGTCAAACCGAGTGCAGTATCTACATGACAAGTATGTAAGGTTCGTGCATTCTCGTTCATAGTGTCTTGGTCCCCCACAATTGTAGCAAATCACTTGTCCTCAACCTCTACCAAGTCCTCCTCCACCTCGGCCTCACCCATGCCCCTGAAATCCTCCTCGCATTCCCCTAGGGCCTTGATCTGGAGGCCAAGTTTCTGCCTGCACTCTATATGTGCGTGTTCTATCCATCATTAGTTCATATCTATGACAGTTATGCTTCTCATGACCCACCAATTGACAGAAGTTGCAGAAGAGTTGTTGTGGTGTCTGTACAAATTTCTACACCATGTGACAATTGTTTGTCATATGTTTTCCAGGTACCTAACAGATAGCACAGCATAGCGTGGGTCCTTTACTTGGCCCTTCTTGATTTTCCGGCCTTAGAGGCATCGACCCTCCTGCTTCAACATAATTTGTGAAGACTGGGTAGTGATCTTTGTCATGCCCCTGACTTTTGCATTTTAGTCACCAAACATCTTTGTGCACCTTTGGCCACACCACTCTATCCTTCTTTAGACTTTGAAACTCTAGGCAAAGGTTCTCCAACTACACGTGAATCTGCTGAAATCCCAAGTTAGCATATTGCATCAGTGTCTCATGCAATCTCATCGCAATATCTAGGGCTACCACCTGGGTCCCAATCTTTTGCTGTGATAAAGTAACCCTCAGATGAGGCAAGAGCGAAGCCATAAACCATTCGTGGTGTTGCCCATCTGCAAGATTCATCTTAGCTTTATGGATTGTGCACTTCAATTTCTAATCCATATCCCAGGGCGTCTTTCCATGCTTCGTCATGGCCTCCTTCAATCCCATAATTGATTGTGCTTTAAACTTAGGCCTACTGAATTCCTTATTCATTGCGGTCTCAATATCTGCTAATGAATCCATCGGGTTATCAGTGCAGTACTTAATGTACCATGTTAGTGCGCATTCCTGTAATGCAGTGACCAATATTGCTTTCTTCATCTGATCATCCATTGTACCCCGAGCTTCGCATACAGCCTTCGTGACGAACCAAAACTGGTCCAAGTCCTCATTTCCTGAACCTTTGAAAACATGCAACTTTACTACATTCGCCATATTGAATGGTGGCAGAGGTGGTGGAGGTGTGGGCGAATGTGTATGCTGTGGAGGTGAATGTGGAGGTGGGGTGGGTGGATGAGGTATTCCTGGGAACCCTCGTCTTATTAACTAAACAACACTTTGCGGTGAAACCTATGTTGTTCCCTCATCGTCACTTAGAGGAGGTTCAATCAGAGGGTTATATTCAGGGCGTGCTCTCCCTCTATCCCTGAAGAGCTTTCCACTTTGCATAGCTCCAAACATCAAGGTAACTGCATAGCCTACTTTTCACACAAGAGCATCTTAATCCAAGTATTTAAAGACCTTGAATACTTACCTCTAGTCCCTTGAAGAAGCGAGGCTTTATTTCATTGTAACTGACCGAAGTATCAATCGTGAACTCTGTCACAAATCCTCATATGATACGATCAAGCCAATGATCAATAGCACGTGCGATCTTATCTTTAGAGGCTTCCAATCTCCACACTAACTTTGGAGTCCACACTATTGGACCGTCAAGCCTCCACCTTCCTTGGCCATTTGCCAATTTGGCGATCCACTCGTATAATTCAACCGGGGAGGAACATAAGAAGATTTTGTGTATCTCTGTGTATAGGTATCTATCCAACCACTTTTCTTTCATCAATCATGGATTTATGTTTTCTTGCACCGTGAATTCGTGGATATTTCTACCCAACCAATCCTCAATTTCTTTCTTAGTGGGATTCCAGTGATGCGACATTACACATCTCTTTATGCAGATCTAGGTCCCAAAAATAGAACCATTTGTTGGCTAACCTAGGTTCAACGTTAATTTAGCCAAACAAATTCATACACTATTGGCCCTTTCAGCATCAATCGATGGATTGCGGACTGAAGTCTCACCTAGAGCAGTATTGGGGGGTGTTGATACTAGGTTCCCACACCCAGATATGGTAGTGATGTCATTTTATGCCCTAACTTTGCCTCGCACAGATCAATAAGCCTTTTAGGGCTTATTGGTATAATTCTCTTAATCTGCTTCTAAACCTTCGCGAAGGTCCACGATTATCGTTTGCAGACCCTAACCAGGTGAATCAACCACTTACGCACTTCTGTAATTACTCTTACTTCCATATTTACCTAGATTGGCTTCAATATCTGATAACTTCATCACGCATTAATTTGTTCTTCGCGTAAATATATATTATCACTTGTGTTTAGATAACAATGCAAAACATATAGATTCGCACATCAATATAGCATTAAATCATGAAAACATTATTCAACATAACATAACCACATTTATTCATAAGAGAAGTAAATAGATCAAACACAAATATTTCTCTAGTAATCTTCTTTATTACTACTTAAGATCTTCTTATAGACTCTAAGTACCCTGCACACTCAGCTGCAGGGGTTTGCACACTTAGCTGCGGACTTCTACCCTAGGCCTTTACGCACACAGTTGTAGATCCTTTTTTCTATTCTAAGACTCTTCGCTCTTTTCACTAATGACCCATTACCTTCATCTTCATCCAACCTCAACTACCTTAGACTCTTCAAGGACTCTCCTTTTTCATCTAAATCCGACACAACTTACATAAAAGAGGGACGGAAACCCTTTATGACACTTTACATCTACGCACTCAGCGACCACAACTTGTGGAGACTTTGCATTTTATTTACAAAAACTTGGTCTTTCTACCCAAAAATTTGGGCTTTTAACCCCAAAATTGACCCTAGGGGACCCTGTCCCAACAATAACCCCAAAGGAGAATGAATCCAACTCTCAAGGATATAGTAAAAGAAGAGTTGCATAAGCAGCTAAATGTAGGATTCATTTACCCTATCTCGTACAGTGAGTGGGTGTCTCCTCTGGTGCTTGTTCCAAAGAAAAATGTAAAGTGGAGGTTTTGTTTTCATTACCCAAAGCTAAAGAAAGCCACAAAGAAGGACCATTTTCCTCTACCTTTCATTGACCAAGTGCTAGATGGTCTGGCAGTAAAGAAGTTCTTCTCTTTCTTGAATGCATTTAGTTGGTACAATCAAATCCATATCAGCTTAGAGGACTAGGATAAAACCACCTTCACCTATCCTTGGGGTGCTTTCCCTTATAGGGTCCTTCCTTTAGGTCTATGTAATGCCCCAACCACGTTCCAGAGAGTAGTCTTGAGTGTCTTTGTAGAGCTAGTCCATGATGCAACAAAAATTTAAATAGATGACTTCACACCCTATGGGTGTGATTTCCAATAGGCTCTCTGTAACCTAGGCAAGGTGCTAAACAAATGCATTGAAATGAACTTATCCCTTAGTCCCAAAAACTGTGAGTTCTTGGTGACTGTAGGGGCTGTCCTAGGTCACTCAATATCCTAGGAAGGACTACAAGTAGACCCAAATAAGATAGCCATCATAAAAAGGGTCCTAACTCCACAGAAACAGAGGGATGTTAGAATATTTTTAGGTTTAGCCAGATATTATAGGATATTTATAAAAGATTTCAGCAAGTTAGCTTATCCCTTATTTGGGTTATTGGCTAAAGATTCCAAATTGTTATGGTCAGAAAGCTACCAAGAAGCCTTGGACAACCTAAAGAACAAGTTGACTACTACACCTATTCTCTAAGGCCCAAATTGGGCTCTTCCTTTTCATATTCATGCTGATGCCTCTCATAAAGCTATAGGAGTAGATCTACGCCAGATATATGATAAGCTTCCTTATACCATCTACTTCATCAGTAAGAATTTGTCCAAACCCGAGCTAAAGTACATAATAACTGAAAAAGAGCTCCTAGTTGTTGTGCATTCATTGAATAAATTTTGACATTACATTACTCTCTACCAGAGATTTGTACATACCAACCATGTTGCAACTAAATACTTGATGAATAAGGATGATGAAAATGCTCAGATTATTAGATGGTTACTTTTATTGCAACAATTTGATTTAATTATTATTGATAAGCCTGACAAGGAGAATGTAGTTGCATATTTTTTATCTAGATTGACTTTGCCTGTAGGGGAGGAAGGAATGGTTGATGACTAGCTACCAGATGAACATTTATTCTCCATTTCAGTTCTCTCTTCATGGTTTGATGAAATAACAAACTACTTGGTATTTTCACAGTTCCCTCCAAATTTGTACACCAAGGAAAAGAGAAGAATCATAAGAAAAAGTGCCCTGTTCACTTGGATTGGGTGCAATCTCTTCAAGCTAGGTTCGGATCGACTTTTGATAAGATGTGTTATGGAGGAGGAAGTCCTCGACATCCTTCTATTCTATCTTGATGGGACTTGTGGAGGTCACTTTTTAGCCAAAAGAACAACATTCAAGGTACTACAAGTGGGTTATTACTAGCCCACTATTCACCAAGATGTAAGGAGATATACCAGCTAGTGTGATCAGTGCCAAAAGATGGGGAAACCTACCCCAAGGGATGAGATGCCTATACAACCTCAGGTGACTTTCGAGCCATTTGACAAGTGGGGCATGGATTTCATCAAGCCCACTGTCTCTCCATCCAGACAAAAGCAATACATCATTGTGTGTGCTAACTACTTAACAGAATGGGCTAAAGCCAAAGCCATCAAAGTAGAAACATAAGAAAAAATGGTTGAATTGTTAAAGGTGAATGTTTTTTATAAGTTTGGGTACCCTAGAGAGTTGGTCACTGATCAAGGCAGTCAATTTACATCTCATGTGATTGAAAATCTATTAAGCTAGCACAAGATCAAGCACAAAAAATCCACCCCTTACCACCCACAAGCTAATGGGTAAGTGCAAGTAACCAACCGAGCATTGGAAGGAATTATGATCAAGGTGATTAGCAATAACAAAAAAGATTGGGAAAACAGATTAGTTGAGGCCACCGAGGCCAACAAAACCACCTGAAAGACCACCACTTGCTTCACTCCTTATGAGATGGCTTATGCAAAGAAAGCCATGTTGTCCATTGAATTTGAATACAACACCTTGAGGATGGCAGCACAACTGGTCTAGATATCACAAGGGCAAAACAGGAAATACTACTCTAGCTGAATGGATTAGATGAATTTAGGATGCAGGCCCTCTTGCACACAGAAATGACTCAAGTAGAAAGGAAAATATGTCATGACAAGAGTATAAAAGACAAACAGTTTCAAGAAGGCGATTGGGCCTTCCTGTATGGTTCCCGGTATAAAGATTCCAAAGACAAGTTAAGGAATAGATGGTTAGAGCCTTATGTAATATAAAAGTGTCATGATAATGGTGTTGTTCAAATAAGAACCATTGATGCAGAGGCTTCCTCAACCAAACTTCTTTATAGTTGTCAATGCTAGCGGCAATGTATTTCTCCTCAGCGATACTCAATTCTACGGACTTCTGCTTCCTTCTCATCCAAGATATCATGCAAAATCCAAGACTAAAACAACATCCAAATGTACTCTTCCTATTGAAAATGTTTCTTGCCCAGTCAACATTGGTATATCCATGTAGTTAAACATCTTCATAGAAATATCTCAGACCAAGAGTGATCATCCCATGCAAATATATCTCAAAATGTGTTTGGCAGTCATCCAATGCACATGGAGAGGCTCGATCATGAATTGATCCAATGTGTTCACATCATAGCATATGTTTGGACAAGTGTTCACTACGAACATCGAACCCCCAATCAATTATCTATACTCAAACAAATTCGCTAAATTGGGTCCTATAACTTCTCCATACAATTTCTTGAAATTCATTTCCATCGGTGTGTGAAAGGACTTTCATTCTATCATTCCAAATCTCTCCAACAACTTCACGACATATTTTCCTTGTAGAAGGAAAGATTCATTGGGCATTTGCCACATCTCAAAGCCTAGAAATTAGTGCATGAGTCCAAGATCCTTCATTTCGAATTCAGAGGCTAACTCCCTCTTACACTCAATCATCAGGGGTTCACTACATGTCAAGAATAGATCGTCAACATATAAAACCAAAATCAACAACATACCTTAGGCTACCTTGAAGTAAAGGTTGGGATCAACATTGCTTCTTGTGAATCCCAACTTCACCAAATAACTGTTTATGCAAGCATACCATGCTCTGGGGGCTTTCTTCAAACTATATAATGCCTTATTTAACTTGAAAACATGTGACTTTTGATCCTATACTTCAAATCCCTATGGCTTATCAACGTACACTTCTTCCTCTAACATGCCGTGGAGGAATGTTGCCCTCACGTCAATTTGATGTAGGGTCTATTGCACATTTGTCAAAGTTCCAAGGAAGCGGACATACCAATTTTTTCAACATGATCATATCATCTATCAACATTTTATGTGTCATTATAAACCCATTCTGCAAGTCATGTAATGTAAATGATGCTAGTAAGACCATGAATTTATGTAACAACATATGTAATCCTATTATTTTGGCGAAAATTTCATCTTAGGGCGTTTTTCATCTCACTGACTCATTTGTGTTTCTAAACACAGATGGTCAGCATATTTTTTTCTTCAAACCACACCCTAAACCTAGGGTGAATTTGTCTTCAGAGTCATATGCCAGACCTAGTGTTCTAGTGGAGTATTATGTAAAAGTGATTTCAGAATAATTTAAGCTAATTGGCTAAATTATTTTATTGCAAATTACTTGTTCTACTAGATCATACTATATTGCAGAATTGGGTATATAATTTGAGGGTCTAAGCCGGATGAGTATTTCCCCTTTGAGAGTTGAAATTGTAAATCCTATGTAAAAAATATTTTAATGCATGGTCCCTCACAATGTTACTTGGGAGCGGGAGCAAAAGCGGGGAGCGGGAGTGACATTTTCAGAAGCTCCCGGTTTGGGAGCGAATCCAGGAGCGTTTTTTATATAATATATATATTTTTTATATTTTGATACATATATGTCAACAAAAACATGTAGAATAATGAATTAGATATAAAAAACAAAAAAAACATAGATTGAACCATATAACAACAATCATCTAGAAGTTATAATCTTCGTCAACCACGTCCACAAGTTAGTAACATAGTAACATACAACATATTGAGTCTCATGATTCATCAATCTTAAAGTTTCAATCTTTCAAAATTCAATATATAGCATTTATCATCATTGATCATCAAAGTTGTACTTGTAAGCTAAGTGTAACCATTACAACAAATAATATCTAACATGAAATGAAATGTTATAAAATGAAATGAAATGAAACAACTTTCAACTTTCATAAAACATCATATTCATAATTCATTACTAATGAGTTATAATTGCCAACTTCAAACTTAAATTTCCATATATTGTTTAAAAAAATATCATAATAAATATGAAAGAGTCATAGTTATAAAAGCTACTAGAAACTAGAAAAGAGAAGTAAATCTATTATCTATCTCTTATCCTTGGGCCTCTTGCCACCACGAGAAATGTCTAATTTTTTAGTCTTGTTGGAAAATCAGGATATTTGTCATTAATATCACCCTCTAAGAATTAATATCCAAAGGTATCTTTGTCATTACTTCTGTATCCGTATAGGGATCTTTGTCATTAATATCACCCTCTAAGCATTAACATAAGATACAAAAAGCATAGCATGTCAAGTCAAGATTCTGTTTGAGTGTTGCGTACATTTTTAGGAGGGTCATGATAGAGGAGTTCCACAACCAATGTCACTAACATCAAGGTACATAGAGGGATTGGTGCTCTTGATTAAATACGAGTTACATACCCTAATACATGACAAAATTCAATGGAAACATTGCAATCCCCAATCCTAAAATCCTGAAAAACTAATAAGTCTGCTAGATTTTGAATGAAATCTAAAATTCTACTTTCTCCATATGAAATCCAATGAGGCCGAAACCACTCTCAAACATCCTAAGTCATTTCATGGTAATGTTAAAAATTTAAGTAAAAGGATGAAAATTTAAGTGACATTTTCCTTAATCTTCATTTTCATCATTTTACTTTAAGAATTTAACATTACCATGAATAGCATATCAATACTAGGGCCTAAACCTGATCATTACGCTGCCCAACTCAAAACTTATTTGTTTCTTTCAAAAAAATGCATTTCGAACGTTACTACAAAAAAAAAATTGCAAAAAAGGCAAAACACTCCCGAAAAGGCAGGGAGCGAAATTTTTTTTAGGGAGTGCTCCCAACCCGCTCCCGCTCGGAGCGTGGATTGGGATTGGGATCAAAGGGGGTGGGAGCGCTCCCCCGCAACATACGTCTCTTAAATTTAGACACCATGGTTAAAATATTAGAGAGTGCAAAAAATAATTATTCCCTTCAAGTGTCAATTAATTAAATTTTATGGAAAAAATCAGTTAAAATCCTAATCCAAAATTTTAATTAATTAGAGTCAAAATTAAATTCATAGAGAAATTAAATTCTCAAGTGAAAAAATTTGTAGGTCTTAAAAGAAATAATTTTTGCAGGTCCTCCACCAAGCGAATATTGGACATTTCAAAAAAAATTGGACCCTTGGACCTTGGTGGTTAAGTCAAAGTTAAATTTTTGAGGAAATTTGATAAATTAGAAAATTCCTCAAAAATAATAATTTAACAGCTTAGATTAAAATATGATCAAGTAATTCTCAATTACCATGATTATTTTAACAATGATCAAGCAAACTAGCTATTATTTTTCCACTTAGAGGATTTATCTATAAATTATAGTCATTTGAGTCTCTAGCCATCTGATTTCTGGTTAAGAAATTGTTGAAGCATTGATGTAACATTGTTGTTCCATTGGTAACTTTTATTTCTATCATAATACATACTTTCAGGTGGAGTTCAAGGTGTTCAATGTTCGTTGATTTGTGGTATGCGTTGGCTACGGGTTCCTATGTTGTGCTGGTAAATGATAAAATTTGTTTTTCATTAGATAGGGATAAAGTCATTCTACTAATAGCTTTGGGCTAATCTTAGATTATTTGATTCACCATATGATTAACATATTTTCTTGAAATATATACATAGTGTTTGTAGGTACCTCAATCCTTGGTTTCCAAGTTCACAAACTATGGGCGTCAACTGACATTGATTGGATCCCAAATAACTATATGGTCGATGTAATCATTGCTAAGGTTATAGTGTGCATTGGGTTTGTAAAGTATTTTTATCCATTTATCAAAGAAAAAATTCCATAAATTTTTTCTCTAATTTTAGTTTAAAACCCTTGTATATTTGTAAATTATTTTTGTTAATTGGGGTTTTAAGGCTTTGATATTTTTTATATATTTTGGGTTTTGGGTATTTTATCTCCATTTTTTAGAGGTGAAATCAAGAGAAGAGGCTGGAATAGAGTTAGGCCCTTAAGGGTAAGATCTAGTCTCTAGAATTTTTACAAGGCCAACCATTGGAAAATTCGCAATAAATTGAAGATTTGAAAGGCAAAAAGAATTTTGAAGCTAGAGTTTTGAGTTTTAGCCCTCTCAGGCCTAAATTTGGCCTCTCTAAGGCCAACTTCCTCAAAACCCCCCCACGTAAGCCCTAAGACCCCCTATGTCACCTTGGTGAGGCTCCTTGGGGATTGCGTAAGCCACGAAGGGCATGCGTCAGCCTCTACTGGCTAGTGTTAGCCCTTTTCAACATTTTGAAGGCTGGTCATAACCCTTATGGGCCTCGACCACCCTTTTCAGCCTCCTTGCCTAGGTCATGGCCCTTGGGGGGGCCATGACAGCCCTAAAGGGCTCCTAAACCTATCTTCATCCCTAGGAGGGCTTCGTTCTCCCTACATCAAGCCTCCTAGGGAATTTTTTTACCTCTTATGCCCTACTCTTCCATGGTCGTTGAATTTCTTAGCGTTTTCTTGGCCTCCTTCCTCCTCCTTTTTTCGTCATCTTTGGCCTTTGACTAGCCCTAGTTGCCCTAAGTCCATCTCTCAATTTTCTGGACTGAATATTTGTTGGTTTTGCACATTTTTTGCCTCTAGAAGTTTGATTTTCAGGTTGCAAGCTCATCCTAAAGTTTCAAAAAATTTGGACCAAGGGATCTTCAAGGCCTTGGGCCTAGTGTTTGCTCTCTAAGCCCTAGTTTCTCACTAGTTTGTTATTGCTATAATTTTTATTTTATAACAATGATACATAGGCATTAAGATCACGTCAAGTTGATCAAAATACTCTTAAATTGAAAAAACTAAATTTTCCTAAAAGTTGGCCGCTTGGGCATTGTTTATCTAGCCTAGATCTGATTTTTTGCTTGCTAGAATTTTACTACATAACTGAATATATTAGATCTGAAATTTCTAAATAACTCACTTAAAAGACTTTAAAAACTCAATTTTTTCATTTTTTGGAAATTTCTCCAAGTTTTGGGATAAATTTAGCTCTTGTTGTGGCATAACTAACTCATTGATTTTCTGATCTAATCACTACTGTAACGAATTTTTCAGATCTGATGTTTCCCGAACATCACACCTAAAGGTCCTAAAAAATCAAAGTTTTCAGTTTGGAAAGATAATTTTAAGTACCATCCACACACTTTCGTACTGATGTAATCAGTGAATTAAATCTAAAATTTTTCTAAATATTACATTTAAAAGCGAGCTAAACTCATTGGCTAATCATTGGAGATTTTTTTTTGTTTCACATGCTTGGTAAATTTCATGATTTGAAGTGATTTTCTTACTGTTTTCATGAGACTAATAAGTGTTGAAATTTATGAAGTGTTACTGCCGATTTGGGATATTTGAGATCTAACGTTGGATTTTCTTATCGTAAGTTATAAGAATTTTCATTTTTTTGTACTTACATCACTCACACTTAAACTCTGAATTTATGATCTTGTTGATAGTATAAGTTGCTTTGGCATTTGAAATCTAATTGGGATTAGCATAAGAACATCTTGAATAATTGTTATTAACATCTTGTGGATATGTGCTCTGAGTTATTTTACTTATATCGTTGGTTGAAGTATCTTGTTGATTCATTTCCTATTAACACTTGTATTGTTAAGCACTTGTCTTGTTTTAAGATTGTCTTATAATTGTTGTTAAGTACTCTTGTCATAAAGAGTAATCATAATTCAAGTACTTAAACACTTAAACAATCTTAACTCGAGTAACTTCACTCATAATCATTGCGTAAGAATTCTATTCTTAGCTTTGCACTTAATTAGTTACCTTCAATCATAAGCTTTCTTGCTAGAATCCTAGGACAACCCTCTCATCTAGCTATAGGGATTCAACCCTTCTGAGTGGTTAACACAATTACCTTGCAGTCATTAGAGCCACAGTATTTGCAGCACCGAAGACAAGCGTGGTTGGAACACATGTATTATTAATCAGGACACTGCCTCCTTCCTGCTGGCTTCAATCTCACAACCTACTTGTAAGACTGTTTCTCAAAATAATTAAGGAAAAGGTTCAACTTATATTAGGAATTTAATCTAAAATTAACCAAGATCCTTTCACCACACCTAGTTCTTAGGAGTTGCATCTTCATATAGGTTTGTCCATCATATAAGCGGCATTTGTTCATCTATTTACATTGATATAATTTCAAATAAGAAAAATGTTTTGACTCCATCAAACATTGGTCTCAAAATTAAATCTAATCAATTTCTTAATCTTTCTAAATTCTGCCAAGTAGATAGGCCACTCAACAGTGTCTCTCGAAAAAGTTGGCTCCTAACATGTATTCCTCCACCTCATTTCCATGGGGGCTACCCCTAATAGCCTATTGTTAGGAGAAAACTAGAACATAGTTTGTTGGGATCAGAGTGACAACACCCACCCTAAGTAATTTTCACAGTACCTATACAATCTAAGCAACAACAGGGTCCATCCTTATCTTTTGGCAAGACCGACTACCAAACGAATGGTTATATATTGAGCCACAGGTGCAAATATGTCGACATAATATTCCACCTCTTTCTGGGAGAATCCTCAGGCCACGAACCTTGCTTTCTATTTATCAATGCTACCATCAACTCCATGTTTAATATTGAATAGCCACTGGTGAGATCTAGTATTGCAGCAATGATGCTGCAACTTCCAGGACTCCCTCTTTTACTTTTATCAACCTAGTAGTTCGTAAGAAACGTGGAAGCGATGGTGTTGTATGCAAAAGTACTAACTCTTACTACAGGCTGTCACTTGATCAACTAGCACAAGTTCGCTAGGAGCTTAAGCCAACTTCTATGAGTTATGAGAAGAAGCTTTTAGCTGTCATGGAAGAAAGCTAACTCAAAGGAGGCTATTCTACTAGTAGAAAGAAGATGAAAACTAAAAGGAAACGCAAACCCTAGCAAACCCTAGTTTTACCCACTAACCCTACTTTTGCAAGGAAAAGAAAAAAAGCTACTGAAATGGATGCCATTGACTACTGAAAAAGAAAAATACATGTGTTCAAGCTACTTCTAAAGGAAAATGTGGAAAAGTCAGCTTTTTGTACTTTTGAGCAATTTTATGCAGAATATTATGCTTGTGTTTTAACTATTTGTGATTGTGCAGAGGTTTGGCGGCAAAGGGAGATGGAGTTTGGCTTTTGCAGATGATGAGGAAGGTGTGGAGGGGTCCTAAGAATTCCCTAGTACCCTTCTAGAGATTTCCATTGTGATCGGACTTCGAAAAATTGCTCGCATGAACTTCTACAGGAAGGCTGTAGGGGATCTACAAGAAATTCTACAAGAAGTTCTACAGGAGGAGGTTGAAAGTGGTTTTTGGAGGTTTGAAGAAGGAAAAATGGTGGGAAAAGGGGAATGACGGTTGGATGAAGGTGTTGAAGGGTCTAGGACGTTGTTGATGAAGATCAGGAATGACAGAGATGGTTGGATTTGTTTAAAGGGTAAGAAAACTATTTTGTGAAAAATGCAGAAATTAGGACAGTTTGGTGAAATGTGGTGAATGAGTGAAGGAATCTACGAAAGATGAGCTAGTATAGGTTGTGCTATGGAGGGATGACAAGCTGGAATGCTTTTCAAGTGAGCTGCACACCTACTTCCTAAAACTGACCCAAGCAAGAACTAAAAATAGAGTTTGTCTAATTTGACCTAAATTCTGACCTAAAAACAAAAAAGTGTTGGATAGAACTTTATGAACAGGAAACCATGTGAGAAATCCATGGTAAATGAACAAGAAATGGTCTAAGCATTTGAATCCAAGTAAATATCAGCTTCTCCAACTCAAAACATCACACTAGAGATTGCATGAAAGTCAAAAATGTGTTTTTGGTGGCAGCAACAGTGCCTCGTCCTCAATTCATGGTACCAAGGAGGGAGAAAGGGGATCAAGGCCTGCTGGTAGCCCTTTTGGATCTTTCTATGTTACTACAGCAAACTACTTAAACAACTTGAAGCAAGAACAACGAATTTAATCATCAAAAACATCCTAAGTAACAAATCAAGATTTAATTTAAACAACAAAAATTATTTCATGAATGCAAGAAAAAAACATATAAATACACAAAGGAGGTGTTGGGCACTTGGGTTGGGCCCAACCCCAAGAGCTACAACCCCCTTAAAAAGATCAGTGCTGGTTCAAGGCTAAATTCATCCTCATTGATAAAAAAATAACAGTCACATCACAAAACTGTCTACAGAAAGAGCTCGAAAATGAGTTGAATACAGGGCTGCACTAAAGTGTGAAAATAGACTGTCCAATAGCTAACATCTAACTAAAATCTGACTAAACTACTTAGCACCTAAGCCCTCCTATTTATACAACTAGGGATTCCCAGCAATGCTCCTAAAATTAAGGAACTTCGCTTCCTAGAACTGAAGATAACAGCAGTCCCACTTGACTTGCTCGGCTTCCCCTTAGAATTTCTGATGGAGAATTTGAGGTAAGGGGTTCATAAATGAAGGGGACACCCTCCTACAAATCCTCTCCCTTGTTTTTCCATGGATTTGGCTACCAAATGCTCATTAAGCCTTTGATTTTGTCTCAAAATTGACTAAAAATCTGCATAAAGCACACATTATACTTTTTGACATAATGACTAACCCAATTCACTCTATTAGCATAAATATAATAGAAACCATGCAATAAACTAATGAGAATGGTGGATTAAGTCAAATTAAGAGGTAAAATGAGCCCATATAATTACCCATTTCAGGGGCTCTTCATCACCCCCTACTGAAGGTGTTGCTCATCCTCTGAGTAACTAATCTACCTCTTCATCTTTGATGGCCCTGGTGGCCTCCTTATCACCCCAAGCTTCTGATGTGGTATACTCATGTGTGCCATAAAATTATGCCTTCTTGTCCATGTCCTTCCACTGCTCCTCCTATTCTACTTGTTTGAATTCTTGTGCTTTTCTTGGCCTTGAAATACATATAGGCCTACTTTTTTCTCTTTCCTTTTAGCTTAATTAGTCTACTCAGGGCAGTGAGATCAGCTATTGCCTCTCTTTCCAGAGCCTCAGGGGACCCTTTTCTTGGTTTTGCCTCTGCTTCCTCTTTTTCTCCTCCTTCTATCTCTTTTTCTTTCTATGTTTGCTCTTTTCCTTCCTGTTCTGTCTCTTCATCCTTTTCCTCTTCTATTTTAGTTTCTTCCTTCTCCTTTTCTTGTCCTGCTAAGTCATCAGTTGCTTCATCTTCTCCCCCTTTCTGCTCTTCTTCCTCACTGTCAGAAGGATTGATATCATAGGTGAGGGCTTTTATGTCACCTTCTGCTATCATGTTTTTGAAGACTTCCCATGCTATAGGGATGGTGTATGTGTGTAGGGAATCTTCTACCAACAGTTTGATGAGCCCATGGTGGGCCAGCTAGTTTGGAACCCCTGCATTTAACTTGGTGCCACATTCTATCAAAGATTGGAGGAGGAAATATGGGAGACTGAGATTTCTAGCTGCAAATAGGTCCATCCCATATCTCAATTCATGCAATAACCTGAGGTGATAACCATAAGCTATACTGAATCCATCTCCACAAGTGACATATTTCATGATCTGGTAGCTGACAGGGAAAAATTTCCAAAACTAGAAACAAAAGGACAGTTGAGGTTTTTTTTTTTTTTTTGAAACTAGAGAGGGAGTTTTCCCATGTGCTTTCTCTTCACAACATTAATTTGCAATTTTTCCCTTTATTCAAACTGTTTTTATCCTGACTTTGGTTCTCAGTTTTTGGAGGAAAAAAAATCAATATTGTGGCAGAACAGAGAATATATAACACAATGTTTTTTCTTCAGAGAATAGACAGACTTGCAAATTTGTTTTTTTTTCACACAGGCTCGTTTCTATGGCTATTATGAAACTTCATGTTTTCTACCTGTTAATCACTTGACATCATTTGCGCTGGAGTTCAGAACATTTGCCACTACCTGTTTTTTAAATTTCCTGTGAGTTGACTAGACACGTGTGCTGTATGATTTTCGGCTGAGCATTGTAGAACTGGACGAGGTGTTGTCTGAACTAGACGAGGGTGGCCAGTTAGCTGGCCACCGATCTCATTTAATTACAACCATCTCATTGTCCATGCAGTTTTTGAATTACATTCATGCAACAGAGGAACGGGTTTAGTCACTTACCTGGAAGTCGAATGCATTTGCTGTGAGGTGTTATGGCTTTTCCCTCTGTAGCATGCCTTTGTTTCTGTGGATGCATGCTTGTCTAGTTGCTGATATGTGGCTGTGCTTTGTGCAGGTTCCTTTCTGGCTGGATTTGATCTTTAGGACTTTGCTTCAACCTCCAGATTTGCACCCTCATGCTGCTGATGCTAGATTTTTGCAGGACAGTGATTTGTTTTGTCCATAGCTCCCAATTGGTAGACTGGATTGAACTGAAATTTTCTGAGCATGTCTCCATTACCATTATGCACCACCCATAGCAAAATTGTGGTCAATGGATGAACATATTTCGAGAAAAAGCGAAAATGGCCAAAGGTGACTGAGGTCAATTTCTTGGAAACCATGCACTGGAATTGGCTGAAATTGCTTGGGCAGGTTACTATCACCCATATGCATCTCCCCATGAAACACGTTTTTAAATGGATCAAGGAATATGGAGAAAATGCAAAAATGGTTGAAGGTGATGGACGTTGATTTCTTGGAAACCGTGCACTGGAATTCATTGAAATTGCTTGGGCATGTTGCCATCATCCCTATACAACTCCACATGAAACAATTTTTTAGATGGATGTACAGTTTTCAAGTTAGGGAAAAAAACAAATTTCTTCTCCATGTATTTCTGTATCAGAGCATTCTGCAGTTTTTTTGATAGTAAGGAAAAATGAGCTTGGGCTGTAATGCAGACTTGGCAATGATGGAAGAGAGGTTTGAAGATTGCAGGGGGATTTATAAACCCTTTATGAAGCTTCCTTGTTCCTCAAATTGCTTTTGAAGTCCATTTCTAGCTCTCTGTAATTTTTACAGCATCCTCCTGTAGAAAACACAGTTTTCAGAAAAGAAGCACAGTGAGGTGGAAAGGATGTCAAGAATGATGGAGAAGGGTGAGGGAAGGTAAGATAGGTGCTGTTATTCGTTTTAGAGCTTTCTTGGCACCTGCTGCTGCTTCCTGAAGTTCTCTCACACCTGCAATACAACTGGAAATTCATTTTTCTTTTTTCTTTTTCTCTTTTTTTTTTTTTGAAAACAACTAAGGCGCTTCAAAGAGGTTTTCACCCTAATTGCCTTCCCTGGGCGCCTCCAAGGGAGGTTTTCACCCAGGGATCTTATTCTCTTTTTCTTTTCTCTTCTTTCCAGCCCACTGACTGCCTCACGGAGGTTTTCAATCAATGATCCAATCTGAGGCGCCTCCGAGGAGGTTTTCACCTTAGATTTTTTTATTTTTCTCTTATGTTCATTTTTTCCTTTTTTTCTATGCCCTACCCTACTTGAAAATCAAAATCATTTTCAAGTATAAGAATACTTCCAATGGAGCCATGTGCACATCACGATGAGAGGCAAAATTATGTGAAGGCTTGAAATACATGCTTTGACAGGTACCCGGATTTCAGAGACCAAATGATTTGACTTTGAAGGGATCAAGCATAGTTGAGGAAGAGAGTACTGTTGTAACTTAGTGAATGTCTGGAACCATATCTCAATATAGCTGTGATGTCATTGGTCCTTTTGCTGATCTGTATCATTCTTCATGTCTTCTTCTATCATGACTTTCACATCTTCCTTTTTTTGCTAATTTTTCTCTTGAATACATAGAGGATTTGATGGTAACCATGAGGGAGCTTTCTCGATCTCTGATTTTGATATCTTCTCTTCATCAAGTGCAGCCCATGGTCCTTTGATCTCCTCTTTTGAATCTTCTTATGTTGTATGTGGTCCTTCAATGCTATTAATATAATCTGTTTTTTGCAATACTCTTCCTGAGCTTTGGTGAATATCATTGAGCTCAAGAGGAGCTGTTTGGAAGTGTTGTACATCAGCTTTGCAATTGGGTTGAGTAGGTGGTAGAGGCAAAGGAGCGGGAGGAGAGTGGTATTGGGGCCTCCACCCCTGATAAGCTGCATTCCACTAAGGTTGTGGCTGACCATAGGGGTGAAATAGATGAGTAGCTGGTTCAGCAAGATATTGAGGAGGATATGACCAAGGAGGGGGTGCGGACCAAGACGGATGAGCAGGGGGACCCCAAGAAGGCATGGAAGTGGCTTGATACGGGTTGTATAGGTTTGGGATGTCCTTTGCATTCCCTGCTGGTAAGGTCTGGGTCCATGTGGCCTCTTTTGGTCCCTGAAATAGACCGGTTCAGTGGCTCCTTTGGCCCTCTGATATGCGGCTTTAATTCCAGGCAATGAAGGGTACTGATTTGTAGGATGGTCTTCTTCACAGACAAAACACACTTCTATGGAGTGCAATGAACATTCGTTCCTAGGATGCTTTCTAGTGCACCTGGGACAAAATATGGCCAAAACCCTCTCTGCTTCCTCTTGTCTTCTTTTGATATGCATGGAAACCATCTGCCTTATCTCGCTCTTGAAATCTTCCCACATGTTTCCAATTTCACCTTCAATGAATGAGTTGAAAGAAAAGGTAATGCTCCCAACATTTTTGTTTTTAGCCATGGGCTCCAGAGGAATGCTTTCTTCTTCTTCTTCCCCTATAGGTTCTTCAAATATGTCTAGCTGTCACCTAAGGGTGTTTCTTGATTGCAGCCACCGAAGAAGAGAGAACGTTGGTTGTGTGAAGCAGTGGGGGTGTTGTGCAAACACTTTTCTGAATTATCTCTACTCCTATGAGGCATGAAAGGAAATCTCTCTTTTTTTCTGGGTAGAATTTTTGTTTCTTTTTTTCTGCTTGTACCTGCAAAACTAGAATGGATTAAATAGAAAATTGCAACTAACTAAAGTCTATCTTGCTGAAATGAAAATGCAGAATTGAAATGAAAGCAGGGAAGGATTAATCTATTTTGCTGAAATGGAAATTGCAACATTGAAATGAAAGTGGGAAATGCCTAATTTACACTTGCTGAAATGAAATTGCAGGATTGAAATGAAAGCAAGAAATGTCTAAGTTACGCTTGCTGAAATGAAATTGCAGAATTGAAATGAAAACATGAAATGTCTAATTTACGCTTGCTGAAATGAAATTGCAGAATTGAAATGAAAGCAGGAAATAAATAATCTACGCTTGCTGAATTGAAATTGCAGAATTGAAAGTGCAGAATTGAAATGAGACAACTACTGTACTCTTGCTGAAATAAACTACTTAGCAGAAGGTTGCAGTAGAAAATAGAAGAAAGCAGTAATCACAAAATACTCTGATGCTTCCCCAGAAACGGTGCCAAAAATATGGTGAGCTCTAGTATTGCAGCAATAATGCTGCAACTCCTGGGACTCCCTACTTTACTTTTATCAACACAGTAGTTTGTAACAAACTTGGAAGCGACGGTGTTGTATGCACAAGTACTAGCTTTTACCGCAGGCTCTCACTTAATCAGCTGGCACAAGTTCGCTAGAAGCTTAAGCCAACTTCTATGAGTTCTCAGAAGAAGCTTTTAGCTATGTTGGAAGAAATATAACTCAAAGGAGGCTATTCTACTTGCAAAAAGAAGATGAAAACTAAAAGGAAACGCAAACCCTAGTTTTACCCACTAACCATACTTTTGTAAGAGAAAGAAAGGAAACTACTAAAATGGATTCCATTGACTATTGAAAAAGAAAAATGCATGTATTCAAGCTACTTCTGAAGGAAAATGTGGAAAATTCATATTTTTGTACTTCTGAGCAATTTTATGCAGAATTATTATGCTTGTGTTTCAACTATTTGTGACTGTGCAAAGGTTTGGCAGCAAAGGGAGATGGAGTTTGGCTTTTGCAGATAATGAGGAAGGTGTGGAGGGGTCCTAATAAGTCCCTAGTACCCTTCTGGAGATTTCCATTGCGATCAGACTTCGAAAAATCACTTGCATGAACTTCTACAGGAAGGCTATAAGGGATCGACAAGAAATTCTATAGGAAGTTCTACAGGAGGAGGTCAAAAGTGGTTTGAAGGAGGTTTAAAGGAGGAAAAACGGTGGAAAATGGGGAATTACAATTGGATGAAGGTGTTGAAGGTTCTAGGACTCTGTTAATGAAGATCAGGAATGACAGAGATGGTTGGATTTGTTCAAAAGGTAATAAAGAGATTTTGTGAAAAATGCAGAAATTAGGACAGTTTGGCGAAATCTGGTGAATGAGTGAAGGAATTTGTGAAAGATGAGATGGAACAGGTTGTGTTATGGAGGGATGACAAGCTGGAATATTTTTCAAGTGAGTTGCACACCTACTTCCTAACACTAACCCAAGCAAGAACCGAAAAATAGAGTTTATCTAATTTGACCTAAATTCTGACCTAAAAATAGAAAAGTGTTGGATAGAACTTTATGAACAAGAAACTATGTGAGAAAGCCATGGTAAATGAGCAAGAAATGGTCTAAGCATGTGAATCCAAGCAAATACCAGCTTCTCCAACTCAAAACATCACACTAGAGATTGCTTGAAAGGCAAGAACATGTTTTTGGTGGTAGCAGTAGTGCCTGGTCCTCAATTCATGGTCCCAAGGAGAAAGAAAGGAGATCAAGGCCTGCTGGTAGCCCTTTTGGATCTTTCTCTATTATTACAACAAACTACTTAAACAACTTGAAGCAAAAACAACTAATTTAATCATCAAAAACAACCTAAGTAACAAAGCAAGATTTAATTTAAACAACATAAATTATTTCATGAATGCAAGAAAAAAACATATAAATACACAAAGGAGGTGTTGGGCACTTGGGTTGGGCCCAACTCCAAGAGCTACAGCCCCCTTAGAAAGATCAATGCTGGTTCAAGGCTGGATTCATCTTTATTGATCAAAAAATAATAGTCACATCACAAAATTGTCTATAGAAAGTGCTCGAAAATGAGCTAAATATAGGGTTGCACTAAAGTGCGAAAATAGACTGTCCAATAGCTAGCATATAACTAAAATATAACTAAACTACTGAGCACCTAAGTCCTCCTATTTATACGACTCGGGACTCCCAATAGTCCTCCTAAAATTAAGGAACTCAGCTTCCTAGAACTGAAGATAACAGCAATCCTACTTGACTTGCTTGGCTTCCCCTTGGAATTTCTGATGGAGAATTCGAGGTAAGGGTTCATAAATGAAGGGGACATCCTCCTACAAATCCTCTTCCTTGTTTTTCCACGAATTTGGCTGCCAAATGCTCATTAAACCTTTGATTTTGTCTCAAAATTGACCAAAAATCTACATAAAGCACACATTAGACTTTTTGGCATAATGACTAACACAATTCACACTATTAGCATAAATATAATAAAAAAGATGCAATAAACTAATGAGAATGGTGGATTAAGTCGAATTGAGAGGTAAAATGAGCCCATATAATTACCCATTTCTGAGGCTCATCAGCCACTTTAAGGTCACCATAGATTTTCCCTTTGGTCTCAGAACAACATTCAATAGGATTCTTGATTTTTGATTCATATTATTTTGCCATAAAATCCTTCCAAACTTATCCTTTCATGACTTCTTCAAAGGTGGGAGGTTCGATTTGTATCATAGTGCTCATGATTGCAACATATCCATGGTCCCTGCATGCCTTGTGTTGATTTTGGGTAGCATCGGATGTGCTTCAGCTCCAAAATTTTGTGGAGGGGCTAGAACACATTATGTCTCCAAGACCCAGAAATCGTTTGGTGAAATTCCACCCAGATTATATTTTATTAAAATAATTAATATTTTTAACGGAGTTCCTAAGTCTAAATTTAGGAAAATTAAAATATTAATGGGTATTAATGAAAATATGGGTGAGAAGCTTCTAAGATACAAGGATCAAGTATAATTTGATCTTAGCTATTGATTAGAGATTAGATCACAACCGTTGATATCTCAATAGGAAAAGTATAAACGAAGACTTGAGAGTAATTTGGAGACACACTAAGAAAATACTCAGTAACCTGAGGGAAATCAATTCTCAAGAAGAAAGCGTTCGATTTTAGAGGGAGAGCTGTAGGGTGAAGGAAGAGGAGGGCATATGCATCAGTCAGAGAGTGAGGACGAAGTGACACAGTGCATCCTAGAGAGAATGTAGAGGGGCAACTGTTGGGCATGGAATACCCCCACAACATGTTTTGAGGCTCAAAGCCTAAGTTTTGGTCAAATAATGTTGTAAGACTCTGCGAATTGTGGGCGCAAAGTGCGAAATGTATGATGATTCATAGGGTTGTCCGCCCAAAGTTTTGTAATGTACTGTTGGCCTACCCATGGTCCACAAACCATGGAATTGTATAAATATAGTGAGGCCCTAAGTTGTAAAAAAATGGATTGATGGAGGGATGAATGTAATATTAGCGGATAGAGAAGAAGTCTAAGTGTCTTGGGTCATAGTGGTAGGAAGAGACTCTCAGTTGAGTGCCCAGGGTGAAGTTGAATTTATAACCCAAGAAGAAGAATAATAAAGAGAAGTTTGATTCCAAATACCATGTATCTGCTTTTGTATTACTTTCTATGCATTTATACTAAATTTTTTATCGCACACACGTATATGAATACTGAACATTTTTAAGTATAATTGGGCTCATACAGATAAGTTAACTAATCGAATAATATTGATTTAATAGTAAGGACCTACGGTAATAACACAGATCACGCCTCGAGCAGGGTTGCGCGAAGGCAGCATCGCAGACTGTGAGGGACCGACAGATGCGCATAGCGACGTGCACGTAGGGTCAAACCGTGGACCACCTAGAAACCATCAGAGATCTTTAAGGTGCGGAAAATTGGTTCTAGCACCCTCCCATACTACTTTGAGTGAGACCTCAGTCCGCGCTCCGTGGACTGTTGCCGAAAGGGCTAGTAGTACTGGGATTTTTTTGGTTAAATCATCTCTGAACCTGGGTCAAGCCCATACAAGCCAACAAATGGTTCCATTGCCCAGACCAGGATCTGCATAAGGGATGTTTGATGTCATGTCACTGAAATCCAACAAAGAAAGAAATTGAAAGGTGGTTGGACAAGAAGATTCACGAGTTCGCTACGCAGGAAAACAGGAATCCAAAAGTATCTAAGGAACAGTGGTTGGAGCGCTACTTATATACGAAAATCCCCAAAATTTTCTTTCAATCCTTTCCTTCTGAGCTATATGAATGGATCACGAAGTTAGGAAACAGTCAGGGAAGGTGTAGGCTCGACAAACCAATCGTGTGGACTTCGGAGTTAGTGCACAGACTAGAAGCATCAGGAGACAAGATCACGTGAACTGTGGACCATTGGCTCAACCGAATTATAGAAGGATTTATCACTGAGCTCGTGGTAGATATGACCGTCAGCTATAGTGATGCAGAGCGACACTTCCTCAAAGGACCGCGAGGTAAGTATATTAAATCTTTGAACACTTGGATTCAGATGCTATTGTGTGAAAAGCGGGTTATGCGAATAAATTAATGTTTGGAACTCTGCAAAGTGGGAATATCTACAGAAGCGGAGGTAGTGAAGAATTAGAAACCAATCCCGTAATTTCACCCTCGCGGGAAAGCGAGGAAGAGCTCACGAGAGTTCCTACGAGAACCACGGTCAATTTGAGAAGGCAGCGAATTCCGTGCTTACCACCTCCACCTACACCGCCACCTATCTTACCTTCCTCACCTCCATCTCCACCCACCCCACCTCTGCCATCGCCACAATTTAGTATGGCAAGTGCGATCAAACTACCAGTATTCAGAGGTTTAGGGAATGAAGATCCGGACCAATTCTAGTTCGTAGTAAGGACGGTATGGGAAGCACAAAGAGTCGTGGATGAACATATCAAGAAGGCTACGCTGGTAATCACATTGCAAGATCACTCCTTAATATGGTACATCAAGCATGCTTATGACCATCCAAGCGCATGAATCGTAGAAATCCAAACTGCGCTGAATAGGGAATTTAGCAGGCCAATGTCAAAGACACAATCAATTATTGGGTGTAAGGAGATCACGATGCTCCCGGGTGAGACCCCTTAGGATCTGGATCAAAGACTGAAGAGTATGATTTGTGAAGCCAACATGACTTTGATAGATGGACAACACCGCACATGGTTTGTAGCATCACTAACACTACATTTAAGGACAACACTGTCACAACAAAAGCTTTCCACCTAGGCTGAAGCTTTGGAGATGGAAATGAGATTGCATGAGACCCCTATACAAGACCCTAGTTTGGGATTCCAACAAATCCACGCGCAACTGCAAAATCTGTGTCTAGGGATGCAGAATTTGGAACAGGATAGGACACCTCGGCCAAAGCCGCGCGAGCAGTTATGGTGCATAAAATGCAAAGGGAAGGGGCATGACAATGACCATTGTCCAGTGTTCGCGAATTACTTGGCGGGAGGAGGTCTGATGCCATTAAGACCTAAGGCACAAGTAGGACCAAGAACGACACCTGCACAATGGTGCACAATCTGTCAGATAGGAGGAAAACACACTATAGATAATTGTCATCTATTGCAAAAGTATACACAGATGTCCCAGCGATTGTTTGGTAATTTCTGCAGGTGGGTAGGCCATGATGAATTCACCTGTAGAAGCTATGATAATGATGGATCAGACTCCTACCTACAAGGTGCAGACCGAAACATGAGCCCTCAACACAAATACAAGAATGGCATGCGCTGGATTTCACGGGCGCAGACAAGGTCGAGGTGGAATTGGACCAGGAAGGGTCATGGATAACTAATTTATTACAATTGCAGAGGGCCAAGGCACTATGCCCGCGATTGTAAAAACCCGACAAGGACATCATGTTTGTACTATACTCAGTTTGATCATCAGGTAGAAGATTTCCCTACATTGATAGCAAGGCTGCACGAAAAAGGGGTACTCTAGCCTCCTCCGACTCAAAATTTGAAGGTGATGAGGTCTAAGCCGTGCGAAGAAGACCCGAATATAAACATAGTGCTCAGGAGCGGTATGACCACTGGCGATGCTAAAGGTAAGCAATCAGAAGAAAGTGCGTGGGTTCGCAAGGCTCCTATAAAGGAACCCGAATTTGATTTAGAACACGCGAAGGAGACATTCATGGAAGCTAAGAAGAGCTTCATGGAGGCCTCCACTTCAGGTAGTAAGGATCAACTAGAACCAAGGATGTATCCTTCAATGCTCACTACCTTTATGGAGACATACATGAAACTTCTACGCGACATTAAGGTAGTAAAAGGACTATAGGAACTTATCATTGGGTGCATGGGGTTAGGAGAACCGCGGGTGGTCCGGAAACTAGGAAAGCATGCATTGCGCACATGAAGGGAAATGAGGTTAACTACGCAAATCAGCAAGTATGAAATGGATCAGGTAATCCTAGATCTCGGATCGGACCCGAATGTACTACAAAACAAACATGGGAACGCTTGGGTAGACCCCCACTACAATGGTCTCCTATTAAGTTGCAAATGGTGAACCAACAAAAGATCTTGCTCATGGTAAGATTGCAAGGGGTAACGGTGGATATTGAAGGTGTGAGCGTGCAAGCGGTTTATGAAGTAACAAAGATTGTTGACGATAGCAATCCCTATCCCGCACTACTAGAAATAGACTGGGCCACCAATATAAACAGAGTCATGAACCTAAAGAAGTGCAAAATGATTTTTGAGAAAAAGTCACTACACATAGTAGTACCACTAGATCTAGCCAAAGGAGCACGATAGATAGAACCGGTGTGCGAAGATGACAGTGATGATGATCTTGATTGCATCTACAAGATAACTGCACGAGAACAAGATTGGGTGAATCTGACTGCAGATGGAAGGATTTCGTGGGAGCGCGAAAGCTCCTACACTTTGGATTCAGACGACGAAATAAAGCACCGGCAGAATCGACTGCATGAAGTAACAATGCTTAATTGCAGCATTATGGTTATATCACAGTGCTGCATGACAATAGAGGTAAGGGATCTGCCTACATATGATGGGTTGTTAGTGGTGGATGAATTCCTGAAAAAATTTGAAAGCACAGTACCAGAATAGCAGCGGTTCGATGCTCTGAAATGGGCACTACGCGTGATGCTCGCGAGGCACTAGGGTACGCATCAGGGAAGTTTTGAGGATTGGCGCGAATGCAAGAGAATGATGCGCCAATGATTTGGAAAACCCCAGCTAAGGATGAGAGCCAGTTACCAGGGGCAGAACAACTTGCGCGCCCACCATTCTCGATGGGTACAGACATATGACATGCAACCCACACAAGCGCACATCACTCCTAGAATAGAGAATCGGAACAAAACACAGTAGCAGGAAAGGCGAAGTGCACCAAGAACTATCCACGAAGAAGCATTCGATAGGGTGTGTGAAGTGCTGAACAGGGTTCACTAGGTGAGATGCACTTACTGGGACCTGTGTGTACTAGCCATTCGATGGGGCCTATAGGACCATGTGCAAAACCCTGACCGCAAAAAAAATTCTAAGGTTGAGGAACAGGGTAGGGACTGTAATTTCTAAGGGGCATGCAACGATGAATCCACACATAATAGCACCCGCAAGGGGTGATAGTGTGCGAAACCCAAGATGATGAAATCACATAGCTACGCGAGGTAGAACACATAAGGCTTCAGGAAGCCATTTAGTAAGGGAACCTTAGACTTTGCGAACTCAAAAAAGACTGGGTAAGACTAAGGAAGAAAATCATTTTGATGGACGTAGAGGTCAAGGTGGAAAGCGAGATCAAGCAAGCATGTCTCATCGATAAACCAAGGATGGCAAGACAAGGTGCAGATGACCATACCAATGAATTAGAAGGCTATCACCAAGAATTGATTAGCCTGTTGCCATGGCTAGGACCACATATCACCCAATGCAGTAACCAGGGGAATGCACTGCATACAGTAGAGCGTATGGCACCTACTATCATGAGTGAAATTGAGAATTTTCCGTGGACTATACTGGAAGGTGAGATGGAGCTTTGCACAAGAGGTTTGACCACCTGACTAGCCGTAGGAAGCACAGTCTTAGTACTCCAAACAGCTGGAAGGGAGTGCGGGACTATAAATGATTCTACCTAGCAGTTGCACGCTCTGACAGAGGCGCACAGGAATAGCTGGTCACAAGGTCCATGCTCACGCAGGGGGGGTGCGCTGCCACGTATGTAGGCTGGGAAGTGACTAGTGGTGTCACTTTTCATGACGGGATGTCTGGTTTGAGGCCAAATGGAGTAGGCGATGGCCATTTAAGACAACAGTTATGGGCAAGATTTTGGAAAATTTACCGCCAAGAAATCATTGATGACCCGGAATTAAGGGGAATGGTCGAATTTGAATTCAGAAGGTGCTATAAAACTCCACGGGCTAGCCACAAGACAAAATTTGTTCAATTGAGACTTGAGCGGTTGAATACAGCACAAAGTGTTGAGCGTCGAGCGATATTCGAGCCCTTATGTTCGAGAAAGACCGCATATAGTACAGACAAGATGATGGATACCATGGGAGGTTTGGGCATTGAAGAAGGAACTGCTGCCGAGGCTGCACCAACCCATATAGTACACGATGTTCCCGAAGGTACTAAGGTTGTGCCAGAAATCCCGAAATCTCCTTGGATGCCGAGACCGAAAAAAGATAAGCAGGCAATGGGACCATATCACATGTCCCCGAGGAATCCGCAGTTCGGTAAGATATTAATGGAGGAAAAGGGAAGGCTATCACCATTGAGATAGATGAATAGGAGGACTTACAGGCTCTGATTTCGAAGGTAGAGGAAGAAGAAGACATGGAGGCGAACATCCAACCAATGCGCTCTGCAACAAAATTTCCTGAGTATGTCCCTCCGTGAAAAGGGAAAGCTAAGGTACCAAAGGATCTGGATGCAACGAAGAGTGCATTCCAGACCCCGCTCCTCCCCGATGGAATTACCTTTGAGGGTCCACTCCTAGGACATGTGCCTACCTTGAAATTTGAAGACTGGGACCTCGTGGATAGCGAGAAGTTCCCACACTTAGAGACAGAGAGCCTAATGAAACAGAATACAGAGGGGTCGGTGATCACATTACAACAACGAAAATGGTTGTGTGGTGTGAAGAAGCCTAGGTTGCTTCATCTGCTGTGGATACCACACTTTCATTACGTGCCCATCACCATTTTCGTCATCAGACAATTGCTTCGCCTGGTGCATGATGGGTACTTATGGCTGGAGGAGCATATTCCCATCATGGTAAATCTCATCCACAGAATTTTTCGGCTTCCCTGTAAGGGAAAGGACACTGTGAGGATAGTAGGAAAAAGCGGCGATTTGATTCTCACGAAAGCCATGAAGAAAAAATATAAGCTCGAGAAGAAAAGGAAGGGTTACGCCAACAACAGTATCAAGGATAAAGGGGTGCGTGTTGCCACCCAACTCCTGGCCGGTAAAGTAATGAGAAAACATCGCAGTGATAAAGTAACAGAGCCGGTAGTTGCTTTGGCCGAACAGTGTATGGAAGGGGTCCAGTTCAACTAGGCCGAGTTCCTCTGCGAAGAATTTTTTTTCAACTGCAAAGAGGTCAAGGAGGAGGGTAAGACCTTCCACTACACATGGTTGCTCTTGTCCATCTTGTTGGTAGCAGGAGAACTGTCGAAGGACAGCCAGTTCCTGAGCATTAAGCGTGACGTACTAGAGGCGACGAAGTACGCTTCGCTCTCGACTACCAAGGACGCGAAGCAGATTCGCGATACAATGATTTTATGGGTGCTCATGGAGGTGAGAATCGGGATGTGGATTAATAGGAGGTCGTGTCTGTCCCCCACAATGCACAACAGTCTACGAAGTTTTGAAAATTTCAAGATGGACATGAACAATATTTACATCAGGGCGTGAAAGGATCCAACACAACAGTGGACAAATCTCCCATTCATAGCCACTGACGACATGATCTTTACAGTGTTAGAGACATGGCCTCTTGAGTGGCTCACCCTGGATTTGGCGGAATTGGAGAAGATAGCAGTGCAGAAAAGGAAGGAGGATGCCAAGCTATGTGCCACCCAACTAGCTGAGCAAAGGTGCAACGAAAAAGTGGTAGCCGAGGTTAGGGCAGCCTGCGAAGTGGCACAGGCAGCCGTGGAGCAAAAACAGGCCGCCGAAATAGTAGCAGCAGCACAGACAACAGAGCCCACAACAGCGCAGGCAGAGGAGGGCCAGGAAGTGTCTGTAGGACAAGAGGCAGAGGACACAGACCTTGTAAAAGAGGGCACGGACCCAGGAACCACTTCGATCCAACTCAAACAGCCACGCATCCTAGAGAGAGTGGGTCCATGGAAAAAGGTCAAGGCCTCGAAGCTGGCCATGGACCCGATCACATTAACTAAAGGAGATCTCTACGACATCAGTGAGACAGCTCACAATGTCACCAATGAAGCGCTCCAAGAAGTTATGACAAAACAATAGATTATGTTGGGGGCCCTAAGGGCGCAGCTACAGGAACTACAAGTGCGGGCCCATAGGAAGGTACCTTTTCCACCTATGTCGCAGCAGGTACAATAGCAAGAGAACAAATGTTACGCGCAAGGATGGCCAATACCATAGTGTTACTGGAAGGAGTGCTAGCAACAACAAATGAGATCAATAGAGTTGCTTTTGGCAGGATCAAAGTACTTGGTCTCAATTTGGCTACCCTTTTGCGAGAAACACTATACCAACTGTAGGATGGAATAACAACATAACTCTGGGCAGGGAGGGCCGCGTGATATAGGTTCTGAGTGAGAAAAAGATAAACATCGAATAGCTCATCTTGTAGCGTGATGAACTGGGATCACAGACTTAGCAGTTGGAACAGGCGGTAGACGACGCTTGCAAATGCATCCTGGAGCTAGCCATCCTAGTAGATCTACCAGCAGCAGAGTAGATCCACAAGTTGGCGACTAGCATTCGCGAAGCCAGAGCAGAAACAACAAAGGTTCAGTTGGAGCTGAATCTTCAAATCGCCAGGCTACAGTTAAAGGCGTAGCCTTCCACTCCCCCAGAAGTCAGGGAATAGTGTGCTAGCACTATCCAAACAGGTTTGGAAGAAATTGGACGTATAGTACAACACTGTAGCCATATGTTGGAACAAGCATTTACAGTCCTCACATCTTTACAGGAGGACCACAACATATAATGCCTGGAAATAGATGCACGCGAACTTCAGGAGTAGTACAACAATGTCCAAGGAACTGCGTAGACAGTAGTCCTTACAGAATGGCTTGTGAAGATGCAACAAGCTAAGGCACCGAAGGAGCAGGTGGATGCAGCGCAAGAGAAAGAGGCAGTTCTCAAAGCATGCATCCAACCATGGATTGACGAGGCCTTCACCATCACGACAGATATCGAAGACAAGCTCGCATAGATGCAAGGGATGTATGTGCTAAGGCAGGGATTTTCTCCTCAAAAAGAGGCTTCGGAAGAGCGCATGAAGCACGTTCAGCAAACCGCAAAGCAGTGCGTTGTGGACCTCTGAGTAGTTCGGGACCAGTTAGAGGGACTCTGCGCCAAGATCACCGCGCTGAAAGAGTGACTCAAGGGTGAGTCACGATGTTTGTGTTGGGGGCCTGTTGGGCATGGAATCCCCCCCGCAACATGTTCTGGGTCTCAAAGCCCAAGTTTTTGTCAAATAATGTTGTAAGACTCCGCGAATTGCGGGCACGGAGTGTGAAATGTATGTTGATTCATAGATTTGTCCACCCTAAGTTTTGTAATGTACTGTTCACCTATCCATGGTCCACAGACCATGGGATTGTATAAATAGAGTGAGGATCTAAGTTGTAAAAGAAGGGACTGACGGAGGGATGAAAGTGTTATCACCTAGATTGAACTCAAGCTGAAGGGAGACAATTCTAGGGTAACCACAAACCATGCTTAACCTTGTAGTTAGCCCTACAAGGTCGGGAGAGGGCTCTCTACTTTAGGTTCTCAATCAAGGTGACTGGATCAAATAGGGATTTTAGGCCAGGTATAGTAGCTCAAAAGTTTTTGATTGAATTTTTTGGTGTTTCCTGGATCAAATGGAGCTGGGCAGTTTAGGTATGGGAAATTAGGTCAGGATGCAGGGTGTTCTATGGGGCAAGTTAGGTATAGGCTTTAGCACTTGAAATTACATAAGGTGAGGTGTCTAAGACTGGCGAGGAGCTGAGGACGGCATGTGGCAATCATGGATCCTTCTCAAATAGTAGAAAACATAGAATATTGAATGATTTCCCAAGGTAGAGAATTGCAAACAATGGATTCTACCTGTCTATATTGATATCATTTAATTAGAAGCAATGAAATAGATGATGGCATACATAAAATATGTAAACAACTGATAACAAAAGAAGAAACTATGCTAAAACACCATACCACAGGGATCCCACAAAAATAGTTGCAATTCCTATTAATTTCCTTGCCAAACTACTTACAATGGTGTACAATCAAGCTCACAACATCCAAGTGAGTCCAACCCTTGCAAATGAGAAAGAAGATACATAATATAGGGATCCAACTCACTCATCCTAGCCATCAGGGGTAGAAACCATGATAAGAGGAGTTGTTTCAACCATTTCTAAACTAAGAACCAGGAATATAGGCAGTCAAACAACTTGCATCTAAAATAGGGGAAATTGATTCATCTTCCTCAAAACCACCTCTAACTAATGAATCTACCCTCTAACACTATTTTACCATTAAATTTACATGCCATGTCATCAATTACATCAGTGAAATCATCCATCAGGAGAGATAAATCAAATTCACAGTCAAAAGAAGCGAATTTTAGTTCCCTGAGCAAAATGGCCCTAAGCGCAATGCCACTGGTCCTAAGTGCAACGCCACTTTCCACCTAATTTTGGAGGCCTTCCCCTTAGGAAAATTGAGCCCATGATAGCTCATTGGAAAGGTCTTCAAGTTTAGTTTCTGAAACACCTATAAATTTTGAATTTACAGGTCATTCGCCACCTCACAAATTGAATCTCCCAAGAATTCTTCTATGTGTCCAAAACGAGGCAGAAAGGTCATCTTTCAGTTGTTTTTGGACCTTTTGGTGAACCAGATCTGCTCCAAAACTTCTGAAATTTTCCAAGGTGCATGTCCTCATCATTCTAAATCCAAAAATATCAACTTTTTCTCCAATGGATGCCCCAGGACAAATTTTCTGTGTTGTGAATTTCAAAATTTCAAAAATACAAAAACTTCTCAAAATTTGCCCAAATTTGGCATGGCACCACCATCAAGTGCTTTGGTTGGCCAAAGAGACTTCAGCCAACATCTTCAACCTATATTTCTCTTTCTTGCCCTCTAAGGCTCTCCTTAACCTAGCTTTCATCCTCTTCATTCTCATGTTGCAAATTTTGTTCCGTGTCCTGTAGTGGCAAGTGAGCCGCAAAAGGCCTAGCAAGCTTATGACGAAACTGGACCCTCTCTACTAGTTCACAAAATTCATAACATCCAAGGTGTCTAAAACATGGCACTACTAATGGATAATCTTGCAATTCTCTTAGATTGTTGGGCTCTTCTTTTATGGTTTTACCTCCTTTATGAGGCGTTCTCTGCTTATGTCTCTCCATAGAACTATCACTGGCCGTCTCTTCATCGTACTCAAAATCACTTCCTTTGTCCATGTTTTAGTTAACTCTCTTAGTTTGCATAGTTTTGATAATGTATGAGATGAATGGTATGTGCAATGGCTTGTAGGGATGGGTGTGAGTGAATGTAGGAAACTATGAGAAAAACATAAAGAGGGAGGGGGTTTAGGGAGTGATAAATGAGTGGTAGAATATGATACAAGTGATGGGGATAAGGGTTTAGTTATGAGGTTGAGTAATGGATAAAACCAAATAACTAGGGTTTCTAGTGAGAATTAGGGTTTTATATACAGAGTGGAAAACCATGAAAATCTTTACATATGCAAACTAAATGGTAGGGAGAGGACTGATACTTACACAAGGCGAATTTGGAGGAAATTTAGCAAAGATTTGAAGCTTGGAACATTTTTGGTGTTGGTTGGCCTAAGTGCAGCACCACTACCTAGGAGCACAACACCACTCTCTAAGCGCAGCGCCCATTCAAAAATACACTGGCAAAAAACTCCCTAAGCGCAGCACCTTGCCCTAAGCGCAACACCTCCTTCCCTAAGTGCAGAACCAATTCAGGACAACTTTTGACTACCTTCTCGATGTCCAAATTCGGCATGGAAAAGCTCGTTGGAGATCTTGTTGAGTATACTTTCCAGAACATCTTGAATTTTTCAATTTGGGGTTCATTTTCCCTGTCAAAAGCGCAATCTTCCATGACTAGTCAAAATGTGCAAAATGAGGTTGCCAAAATGCATAGTGTTGTTGCAGTAAACTGTTGAACGTCTTCCTCAACTCCAAATTGAGCTCATGATAGGTCATTGGAAATCTCTTTGTGTCTATTTATCAGTTGACTCATCAAGCAAGTCATTTGGTCATTCAATCTAAAAGAAAATTGATTTTACCAAGGTCACTTTAGATGTGCATCAACCCTCCTGAGGCAAATGATGTTTTTGACATTTCTACCAAACCATGAAACCTATGTAAAAACTGAAAGATTTTTTTCTTCTTGGGTCAATTATGGACAAAAAACTCTCTCACGTTTGTAAAATTCATCTTTTCTTGCTCAGAAACATAGTTTGAAGAAAAACTGTCGCTTATGTGTGGTGAATGGCTTGTTCCTTGGAATGACTTCTCAATAAATGATGGAGACCTGATGTTTGATGATATGAAATGACCTCATACCTTCCAATATCCCTTATGCCTCCTCTGCTTAGATATCTCTGTTCCCATAGCCAACCCTAGCTTAGTGGGAGAGGAAATTAGGGTTTAGTGCTTGTTCTCTTTTGCTTTTGCAGGTCGATTTGTGCTCAAGATGACTTGATTTTTGCAGTGGCAGGTGCTTGGCAACATCACAAGATATTTAGGAGCATCTGGGAACCAATATTACATATGAAAACATAAAATTACATCATTAATGGAGATAAAAAAAAAAAAAACCTGTTTTCACCTCAAAACAAGTTTTGAGGTGAGAACTACATTAGGCTTTCAAAATGATAAATTATGGATTCGCTAATCATTATTGGCCTCCTCATGTCCTTGTTGATCATTATTGGCATGAAATTATTGGATTTGACCATGGTGGGATCCTAAAACCTAATGAGACCAAACCCTAAGACCTAATGAAATGAATTGCAAAGGGAACATGAGCCATGATTGAAATATATGGAAGAGGAGGATCAGCAAGTACAGATCATGAGGGAAAATTGAAGTAAACCCTACCATCAGTGAATCCATGACCTAATGGAATGAAAACTCATCAGTATGGGTCTCCTCCTATGAAATGCAAAAGAGAAGATTTTGATCACTGATGGCAGTGTGAAACAGTGACACTAACATTGGCTCCAATGGGGATGGTAGCTCCTTGGAGGTGCCAAGAACGCCGTAGACCTAGTAGAGTTATCCATTGGGCATGGAGTAAGAAAAACTAAATCAAGAATACATGACTGAATAATGATGACTCAAAGACACAAACTGACTTGAAACTGACTCAATACTAAAACACAACTAACAAACTGGAAAAGACACTCGAAGTGGAGCTTATTCAATAAAACTTACTCTAACTGTTTCATTCATCACCTGATCAGTTGAAATGAAACAAGTAACAACCAATGCAACCAAGTAGGCATTCTAGCTGCTGTTTTAATTCTCCACAAGTGCTTGTTTATGAACAACAAGAGAAAACTACTGCAATGCAACTCCCATTAAAACTTGTAAACAGATCCAAATTTTCCCAGATTGAATAATATGGATGCTCTATCTGACTCCAAAATAAAGCATAAGGATATTGAAGTTCGTCTGCATTGGGACTTAGCTCATCCAATGGATTACTTTTCTTCTCCTCATACCATGAATGCAAACTTTCGTCTAAGCTTTGTGATGAGACTCCTGCTGAAAATGACAAAGAAACCGGTTGCCAGATCAAGTTTTTATCAATACTTTTTTCAAGCTCATAGTTAGCTAATGGAGAAGGACTTTGACTGCAGACATCATCCAAAACATCAACTATTGGATCGTGAAAAACTTGAAAAGACTGTTGCAACCCATTTTCTATTGGTTCCAATGAGATTGTATGATTTTCAACAGGCTGTTCATTTGAAGATGTACTATGAAAAATTCCTTTCAAAAACTAAAATGATTCAAAACAGAATTTTACGGAATCATCTTGCATCATCTGATCATATGTTCTAGCTTCCAAGTCTTCATCTACAACTTGACAATCAATGGCATTCGGGGGCTGCAAGTCTATATATGAGAAGTCTTGAAAAACGATTTCATTGCCCTCAAGATGGTCTAGATCAAAACTTGTCCACAGTTGATTTCTGATAGCACGAAAGTTTTCTCTGATGATCTGAAACAAAGTAAAACAAAAAGGCAAAGATCCTTCACTTATTTCAAATTTGTTGCACTTTCTTCCTCACTTCCATAGCTGATATGCATCGGTTGATCACTGTATTGGAGCTGCTGAAAGTGAACTTCCTCCTTCCACAAACCAGCTGCTAATTTGTCTGCAAGACTAGCTTCTGTTTGGAGAACATAATCATCATCATACTGATCGAACTTAGGCAAATCATCAATACAAAACACATCACCAAGCATACGTGTCTTATCAACAGATCTCTCTTCTCCAAGATGATCTATAAAAGAATCATTATCAGATCTATGACAACTGGGATAAGAGAGAAAATGTTTTGGATTAGCCACTTGGTTTTCTTCAATCAACGAGCCATGGTCTTGAACATCATACTCATTCCTTGCGGTGATATTTTGCATCATCTCTTCCACTGCACTTACCAAAATGTCGAGCTTTTTCTCTAAAGATGTTGATTCCTTTGGATCTATGTTCTTCATCTTTTCTTCCTTCAGCTTTGCCCTTCTGGTCAGTAGATTAGCCTCTACATCTACTGTACTATTTTGCATCTCTTCAAGTGTTGCAAGGTTCCCTTCTCTCAGCTGAAACTCCATTTCTGGATCAAAGGCTTCTAGGTAGTGCAAGACAGCAGATCCAGGAGGAGGTCTTATTAAACAGCATCGAAAAATAGACTTGGTCAAACCCGACAGAAAATTGTTGTACTGTCTCCCATGGTAGTCTTTTCAGCTGGTTATACTCTTCTAGAATCAAGTAAGGGTTATGTCTAACCACCCACTTGTGGAGGAAAACTTTGTCAAACTGTTGGAAATCTGAGATGCTTGCATTAAGCAGGGTTTTGAACCAACTCTTGACTTTGCCTTGCAAAGAAAGAGCAAAAATCCTAATGCTAACATCTTTTTCATCAATTTCATAAAGGTCAAGAAAAGACTCAAAATTCAGTACATGTCTCTCAGCAGTGATGCTGTCACATTCACCATTAAATCTTGGTAGATATAGGTAATGATTCTTAGGGAAAGCATGGGATATAGGAGGTAAAATAAGAGGCTTGTATCTATCTGGAATTTTACAAGGTATAGGAGTATATGCAAAAGCTGCAGAATCAGTGTTCGTCTCTTGAGGCTCATCAGTTTGAAGACGATCATCATAAGATTCAGAAGAAGGGTCTTGATCAAGATCAAAGGCATGCAAACATTTTGTATTCACAAACTTCAAACGGAAAGAATCAAATGTAGGTCTAGGATCTTTTCTCAAATACAATATACTTTGTAAAGCCTTCTTGACATTCTCGGGAAAAGAGAAGAAATAATTTATAACAAAGAACATAATGCCTTGAACGAAATTCCAACTTGAATACCTAATCTTTCCATATTTTCCTTTCATGTTTTTGCTAGTCAAGTTCATCCTCTAGTGGAGTCCTTGGATCTGATCTCGAAACTGATTTAGAGTCACCAGGTGAATGATTTCAGCCTTCCAATGTCTGATCATTGTCCACCATCAACAATTAGATCTGAACTTGATACATTTTGCTGAGGAACACAACACTACATTCCCAAATATGGTCGTCACTATGTTATCACCTAGATTGACCTCAAGCTGAAGGGAGGCAATTCTATGGTAACCAAAAACCATGCTTAACCTTGTAGCTAGCCCTACAAGGTCAGGAGAGAGCTCTCTCCTGTAGGATCTCAGTCAAGGTGACTGAATCAAATAGGGATTTTAGGCTAGGTATAGTAGCTCGAAAGGTTTTGATTGAATTTGTTGGTGTTTGCTGGATCAGATGGAGCTAGGCAGTTTAGATCTGGGAAATTAGGTCAGAATGCAAGGTGTTCTATGGGACAAGGTAGGTATAGGCTTTAGCACTTGAAATTAAGTGGGGTGAGGTGTCTAAGATGGTGAGGAGATGAGGAGGGCATGTGGCAATCATGGATCCTTCTCAAACAACATAAAACATAGAATATTGAATGGTTTCCCAAGGTAGAGCACTGCAAACAATGGATTCTACCTATCTATATTGATATCATTCAATTACAAGCAGTGAAATAAATGATGGTATACATAAAATATGTAAACAACTGATAACAAAATTGTTGGGTTGTGTTATATTCTTTCCACGACTAGCCCACGTAGTTCAGTGGGGGATCATAGGGGGCGGAGCCCCCCTTTCGTTGCACTGATTATGTAGCTGGGGAGGGGGGGGTCACATGGGGTTTGAGGTGTACCGGTAACCCCACTTTATAGGGTCTGGCTTTGGACCATATGTCAGGTTGCGTGGACCCACCTATGGTTTTGTGCATGATTTTCGCACATGTTTATTGGATGCGATGGTTTTTGGTCAATGGCTTTGGACGCGATAGTTTTCGGTCCATGGTATTGGATGTTTCGGCATGTATAAATATGTATTATAAAATTGAAAGGAATATAATGAAAAATCAAGCTGGTAGTCACGGTTTTGGGATCTAGGGGAAAATCTCTGTGTATATGTGTTTTGTGTGTTATGCTCTCACATTGTTTATTTTATGTGTTTTAGAATTCGTATGCAGGTAATTTCTGTATGGGGTTTTTGGTATCAAAGTTGTTTTGGCTTCAAGGGGTTGCCTTTGTCACTGAGGGGTTTTTCTCGGGCCTGTGTTAGACCCTGTTTAGCGGGAGATCTACGAGACCGATTCTGTTGGTGAAAGAAGATGGCGAGCAGTGGAAAAATAGAGATCAAGAAATTTAATGGTCAAAATTTTGAGTTGTGGGAACTCAAGATGGAGGATCTGTTGGTGGATAAAGATCAATGGATCACGGTAGATCTGTGTACTAAACCAACGGGAGTGTCCGATGAAAAATGAAAGAAGTTGGATCGGAAGGCAAAGAGCACAATATGATTGTGTCTCAGATTCAGTATTGCCGAATGTATCGGGGGAAGCTACGGCAAAAGTCTTGTGGGACAAGTTAGGGACTTTGTAGCAATCTAAGTCTGTAGTGAATAAACTGTTCCTGCAAAAAAAGATGTATAATTTGAGGATGAAATATGTAGACTCAGTGACGGAGCATATAAATGCATTTAATACTGTGGTAAGTCAGCTAGAATCTGTTGATATTAAAATTTCAGATGAATATAAGTGCATCAGTTTATTGTGTTCTCTACCATATTCATGGGGTAGTCT
>APFE030101251.1:5717-16672 GCA_000404065.3 Pinus taeda
ATTGCATTCTTATAACCCTTTTTATTCCATATAAGTTGAAAAATTATATTAAGTTGTATGTAGCACCAACAATAAACATTGTACGAAAAGAAGCACAAAAAAAAACTAAGGTAGAAACTCTATAAAATTAACATATAATTAATTAGGTTTGAAATTTAAAAATTGTATTATATTGTATGTGAAAATTAATATATAATTAGTTTGTTTACTTGTACTAGACCTTTGTAATTATATTTTTCAATTGCAATTAAATAAATCGTTACATGTCTTACAATCAATGATTTAAATGGTGGGTCAATGCATTCTTATAAGACTTTTATTCCATACAAATTAAATAAAGGTATTAGGCTCTATCTATAAAGTAAACATATTATTTGTTAGTTCATTTTAATGGGGCAATTGTATTTGTATTTTGTGATACTTTGAACTCATTGTAAAATTATGTTTGCATACAAATGAAAATAGTTCATAATAAATATTAACATCATTTTTAAAATGATAGGTTTTTATGTCCTTAAGCAATGAAGTGTTGAAGTGGAGATATATTAATATCATACATGTGGTTGCAGTGCAGATGCAGATGGGAATTACTACAAGTCAAAAGATGTTGTTGATATTTGAAATGGAAGAGTTCTCTTCCAATCATACACCAAAGATGAACAAATTTTCATATTCAAAGAGAACCAGATTGGCAGTTTGGTGATAGGTCCTATTTTTTAAGGCCTTTTCAGTCATAAGCATTAAAATATTGCTTAAGAAACTATGATGTCTCAATATGGACATTAAATGTCACTGACAAGTACATCCGAAGAGTACTTGAAAAATCAAATATTGATATAGAGGACTTTAAATTTGCATGGGACAGGTCTCATTGTCATTTGCAAACAAAATTGGAAGTAGGGAGAGCAAGACAATTTTATGAGAAAAACTTGATTGATATGTGGTCCCAATATGGAGATAATTATGAAGAATCAAATGTATTGCTAATGGATACAGAAAAGCATACTTTTCAATTCATCAAATATCGATCAAACCATATCTTGATAAAATCATATACAGGAAGAGAGTAAGATACATGGCTTATGCAAGTGTTATTCCCCTTTCTTAAGACACTTCATCGTATCAAACAAAAACATGAGTACATTCGAATGTTCAATAGAACATGTACTTCATTGTAGTTCATGGAGATCATTTCTTTTATAAATTTGTTGAAAAGTACATTCCAATTTTTCAATACATTTTGGACATAGTTTTTGTTGAATCAATTTGTATGATGTTATAATTTTTGAAATATATGGGAATTGCCAATTATATTAATATGTATATTTCTTATTATTTATAAATGTTTTTGCAATGACTTTGTTGTATCGATTTTTTTCTAAGATGTGCGTGCACGTGCGCGTGTGTTCTTAAATGAATTGTTTTCCATTCAAATTATCTTACATGAACCATCGAGGCATGTTATTTTTAATGACTTATGTTTACTTATATGTATCAATAATCATATATAAATGTGAAATATAAGTTTTCAAATAGAACTCCTTGCAAACAAAGGTGCTATTCTCACTAAAGAACTTATAATAATTTACTTGATAAATGTTATGTGCATTATTCACTATTCACAATGCATTATTCATTATTAAGTCTAATGATAAACATGTCATACATAAATGATTCAATATTTTTGAAACATAAGATATGTGACTTCTCAATCGATAGTTTTCATAAATTTATATGCTAAAATCAATTAATGGTTTTAACTGCAATCATATCATATTGAAAATCAAAAAGGCACAAAGCCGGTTATTCATTGTTTACATATAAAATGCACTAATATGAATGCATAAATGTGATGTAATTTTTTAGATAAAAATATATTGTAAATAATTTTGCATTTCTTAAAAGAACATATATATGATGATAATGACTGATAAGTGGATTATCAAGGTTTGATTACATACTATCATGGATGAATAATGTCATTGAACTTTTTGAATCATAAGGCATCTAATTTCATTATTTAAAGTCGTTTTTTTGTAAATTTATATTTTAAATAAACTGAAATCATATCACTTGAGCTATAATTATATTATTGACTTGTACTTAGTTATGTCCATTAATACGAGTGTATAAATGTGATTTATAATAGCCATATACTATGATGCATTTTTTTTGAAAAATAAGTCTTTTAATTTCTTGATAATAAGTATTAAGTGGACTATTTAGGCTAACAAGTGATGACTCATAAGTGAATACTACTCGTTAAATTGTAGGGCATTCAATTTTTAACCCATATTTTTTTTTCATATATTCTTGAATTAACTATTTGTATATGCAATCATCTCATCTCATTTAATTTAATAAGGAATCCATTTATTGACTTTTATTTGTCTATCACATAATCTATTAAGACTGTATTAATCTCATACTATATTGTTTTGAAACAAAAATCTATGAAAAACAAAATTCTTTTCTTAATGAAACATGGAATAATTAATTAACAATCTGTTAAGTGGACCATCTAGACTCATTAAAGAGATGGGTAAAAAATGGTTGTATTTAAACTTTTTGCACCATAAGAAATTGATTTTCCAAACCATATTAGCATTTTGTCATTTTCAATTCCTAAATAGTTTATTTGTGGTTTAAATAATTTCATAGAATCCAATAGGACTTGAAGAATTCTATTTGGCTATATGCATTGATAGAAGTTCATAAATGTGATGCAATTTTTAAATGTAAGTCTTAATGTAAGTAAATATATATATTTTACAAAAAAAAATATAATTAATTGATAATGAGTTTAAGTGGTCTATATAAATCCATTTATTGACTTTTATTTTCATATCATGAAGTTTAATCTAAGTGTGTAAATGTGGCACTTAAAAAAAAAATAAAACTCCATGTAATATGAAATGTTTTTCCTAACAACACATGGAATAATTAATTGGTAATGAATGTTAAGTAGAATTGCTAAAGTTATTTCAATGTACGGGTCATAAATAAGTGTACTTAAACTTTATGCAACATATGGCATTTGATTTTCCCACCTTTATTAACATTTGGTAAATTTCAATTCTTAAATAAATTATTTGTAATTGAAATAATCTCATAGAAACCAACAAGACAAGTATGTATATAATTAATAATTTTATATGAAAACCCTAGCTATGAGCTCTGCAACCTACAGCCAATGCTCAGACCTGCATATCTGTGCCATCAGCCGTCCACAGTGCGGCACTCCCATCAGAACCGTTAGTAGCAGCAGCGACAGAGCCTGACTGCGTAAAACGTCATGTCCACCCGGTTGGGAGGGGCGGGTTCCCAAGCACCCCCTCCTTTGGACGATCGTTTCAGGACTGACGGCGTACCTGTGAATCGCCTGTTTCATCATGATCCAACCACCGAACACGGACAGAGCTCTGAACAGCCTGACGCCCCAGAACAGCATGCAGTCACGGACGAAGAAACGACAGATAGTCCAAAGGCGTCACAACCAAGGGCAACTTCAGCAACATGCATCCCTAAAGCGACAGAAAGAATCAAAGTGGAGCTTCCAAGCCACAGAATCAATGGAGAGATACAGTACATGAAAGACCATGCGCTCATCAGAAAATTTCTGGGTTTCTAGCCAACGGAAAAAGCCTTGCATGGTTGGATCGCTTCCAAATGGAAGCCCAAAGGACAAGTCTCCTTGCTTCTGGGTCCTAAAGGCTTATTCACTGCCATATTCAACTGCCTGGAGGACAAAATAAGAGTATTTGAAGGCGGCCCCTACTTCTTCAACTCAGCGGGTCTCTTTTTACGAGATTGGAAACCTAGATTCAATCCAGACACAGAAGACCTCAGCCATGCTCCTGTTTGGATCCACATGTACTCCTTACCCACGGAGTACTGGAGAGAAGAAACTCTTAAGGACATCGGAAATCGCATCGGTACCTTCATCAAGGTGGCAGAGGAAACAAAAAATCGAAGGTTCACCTCCTATGCAAGGATCTGTGTCCAGATGCATCTAAAGAAGACCCTAGCAGACTCGGTAAGCCTCTATCACGATGACTATGAATGGAATCAACCTCTTGATTATGAACATATCCCGTTTCGTTGCCGCAAATGCCATGAACATGGCCATCTGTTTAGAGAATGTCCTCTGAATGCCCAAACTCATTCCACAACCAATGAGGTCTCCAAAGATTCTGAGGGATTCGTCAAAGTTCCCCATCACCGTAGACATGTCAAGAAGCAGAATGTGGCTCCCTCCAGCGCCAAAAATCCGAAAGTCGCTCCCCCTAGCCACAAGAAAGCCGACTCCTCGAATAGATTCCAGGTCCTTACCCCGCAGGACCCCTCTGACTCTCCGCCACAAAAAGACTCTCAAGCCACTCTGCCCCCACCTTCATCCGATCCGATCCACAAAAATCCCATGGATCCCTCCTCATCGGAGTTGATCAGTTCTCCTCTTACCTCAAAGTCAAAAATGCCAGTGACAGATACGGATTTGCAGCCCTCAGCCATGGATCTCGATGCTGATCTAGCTCTCAGTTTGCAAGAAGGGGTCATGGAAGATCATCCGAACTTTCCCATCAACATGGAGGAAGACATAGAGAATGTAAGCTTGGACGGGCTGGACATTCTCAAACTGGAAGATGCATGTAAGCAAAAAGCTTATAACTCCATTCCCCTTGGGAAATAGACAGATTGGAAGGGGTATTAACCAAAGCACAGCACAAAAAATGCTTAGGAATTCAGGCAGGCAGTCCTTGGGATGGAAAAAAAATCCTAAAAGAAACAAAGAAGAGAGGGCGTAAAACAGATCTGCAGAGAACAATCATATTAGGAGAACAACTACTGGAATCCGGGAGATTCCCGAAGTTAACGCAGTTTTACAAGCCCCACCCCCATAGTTACTCATGAAGCTCATCTCCTGGAACATGAGGGGGCTCAACAGCTCCTCAAAACACAGAATTTTAAAAAACATGATACAATCAGAAAAGCCATCTGTAGTCTTTATACAAGAAACAAAAAGTACCACCACTGCATTAGAAAAGATCTTCAACAAAGCCTGGAGTGGCAGTCGATCTGTTTCTATAGATGCAGTGGGAGCGTCGGGTGGATTGTCCATAGTATGGAAGCCACAGATTCTTTTGTTGTAAGATTTCAATGCTAATCGTCATTTCATTCAAGCCTCGTTTCATCTCATTGGAACGGATATTCATGGGCACCTCACCAACACTTACTTCCCTCAGGATCAGCAACACAAACTAGAAGTTCTAGAAACATTAACAGTCTTGAACTCCTCCAGACGCTTCCCCCTTTGGATAAGCGGGGTGGATTTCAACATCATCACTCATCTAGAGGAAAAAAAAGGAGGGCGAATGAAGCTGGAAGAAGACAACAATGGATTCAAGGAATTTATCAGAAGTAACCAGCTCATCGACATCCAAACTTCCAACGGCACCTACACATGCACAAATAAGCGTAGAGGAGTACACAATATCGCTTCTAGGCTCGATCGATTTCTACTCTTAGATAATGCCATCCATCTGGGAGGAGACTTTCACGCGTCCATTTTGCCTCAAGGGGGCTCGGATCACTGGCCCATTATGCTGCAATGGACCAGACTGGGAAAACACTGCAACAGACCTTTCCGATACGAAGCCTTCTAGTCAAGTCATCCAAATTTCAAAGAAGTGGTCCATACTGCATGGAAATCCTTCATTCCCCTAGAAGGTGCAAAAATGTTCAAGTTTCAGCAAAAACTTAGACATCTCAAGCAAGTGCTGAAGGTATGGAACAAGAACCACTTTGGAAACATCACAGAATCCAGGCAAAAATTGGAGCAGGAAATGAGCATTCTCCAGCAAACCATCATCATAGAGGGCAGAACAGAGGAACTAGCCAACAAAGAGCAATCCCTTTGGACGGCTTTAGAAGTGAGAAGATCACAAGAAGAAATCCTCTGGTGCCAAAAGTCTAGAATAAGATGGCTTAAGGAAGGAGAAAAAAACACCAAATTCTTCCATCAATCCACCATACAACGAAGAATGCATAACAATATTGCTTTCATCAATAACAGTCAGGGGGAAAAACTAGAAAAGCATGAAGACATGGAAAAAGAACTCAGAGATCACTTTCAGGAAACGCTCAAAGAGCAGACCAGGAGCAGAACAACAGCCATACAAGAGGTCACGCGGCACATCCCCAAGCTCATCACAGATGAACATAATCAAAACCTACTTCAACCGGTCTCTAAGCAAGAGGTGGAGGAAGCAATGGTGCAGCTAAAAGATGGTAAGGATCCTGGTCCAGATGGCTTTACCTCTAACTTTTTTCATGATTTTTGGGATCTCATAAGCAATGAAGTTTGGGAACTGGTGGAAGAATCCCGCTCTACGCACTGGCTCCTGCGCTCCCTTAATTCCACCTTCATAGCGCTAGTTCCCAAAGGGGAAGAAGCTAACATGCCTGACAAATTCAAGCCCATCGCCCTTTGTAATGTCATCTATAAACTCATTTCCAAAGTGGTAGCAAATAGGCTCAAACCTCTTTTGCCTCTTCTTGTTCTCCCGGAGCAGACAGGATATGTGGAAGGACGCTAGATCATGGATGGTATCATCCTATCAAATGAGGTCATCCACTCCTTAAAGATCCTCAAAAAGCCAGGCATGATAATGGAGCTTTATCTATCAAAAGCTTTCGACAAGCTTAGCTGGGAGTATATTCAGCACATGCTGCTTGCTTTTGGTTTTTGCGCCACCTGGACTCGCTGGATAATGAACCTCATTTCTTCTCCCTGCTTCTCGGTCCTTCTCAATGGCTCTCCATCTCAGCCCTTCCGCTCTTCGCGTGGCATTCGGCAAGGGGATCCGCTCTCACCCTTCATCTTTGTCCTAATGGCGGAAGGACTCAGTCGTCTACTTCACCGTGCTATCTCCTCTAAGACCATCAAAGGCATAGCACTTCATGGACTCTCCCCCTTATCGCATCAACAGTTTGTTGATGACACTGTGCTTTTTGGTCATCCCTCTTCAGCTGAAGCAAAATCCTTCAAAGCCCTGCTTGAGCTGTTCTCTGAAGCCTCAGGCACCGCTATCAATGCTTCTAAATCACAGCTTTTTTTCTTCAATACCCCTGTCTCCATTCAAAGAAACATCGCTCGCATCCTTGGCTTCACAATTGCTGTGCTTCCCTCCAAATATTTGGGCGCCCCTCTTATGCTCTCTGCTCTTAAACATGCTTCGTGGAGATTGCTCCTGGACAAACTTGAAGCTAGGCTCTCCTCCTGGACGTTTAGATCTCTCAATATCGCCAGCTGACTCATCATGATCAAATCCGTTCTTCAAACTATGCCTCTTTATATGTTTTCTATCCTCGCTGCTCCCAAATGGGTCCTTAAAGGCATTCACAATCTACAAAGGAATTTTCTGTGGGGATCATCGGGTCTTAATAGGAAATGGGCCCTAGTTAAATGGTCAGACGTCTGCCAACAAAATTTCAATGGTGGATTGGGCCTACGGGACCCCCTGCATAGCAATTATACCATGGGCGCAAAGGTCTGGTGGAACTGGCTGGTCAAACCACATATACCATGGGCGAAGCTTTCGTAAGCTAAATATGCATCTGGAACTTGCCGGGAGGACTTGATTAGATTCAATCCAAGTAGTTCAGGCTCCATGATCTAAAACGCAGCAAAACTACACAGCACATTTATACAAGAGTATAGTTTCTGGGAAGTACATTCAGGGAACTCAGCGCGTTTCTGGGAGGACTCATGGCAGCAGGTCCCAAAACTAGCCTCAATCTTCCAAAAACCCCTCTGGCAGACACACATGCAACGCAATAATCGTGCTAACATATCCCAGTTTTGGCAGCAGAACGCTCGCACAAACTATCAACAATGGAGGCCCGCTAGTACTTGGAAGGAGGATTGGCAAGGAGAAACCTTTGAAGAAATTGAACAAGAACTAATCACAGGAAGATCAAAAAGTCAAATAAGCAGGACAGATTGAGGTGGGGGCACACAACAAAAGGAGTCTTCAACACAAAAGAAGCCTACACTCTGTGGTATGCACAAAACCACAATGACAAAGATCAGCTATGGCGCAACATCTGGCAACCCAAATTGTGGCCCAAAGTCTCTACCCTTCTATGGCTTTTAAGCAAAAAAAGAATCCTCACCTAGGATAATCTACAACGAAGAGGTTTTATAGGACCATCCCGATGTCCAAACTGCTCTCTTCATTCAGAGACCATTTTGCATCTGATGGAGACATGCCCCCTTGCAACTCAACTCTGGAATCAAATTGACAGATGTACTCAAAGATTGGGAAATCATCAAGGGGACATAGCTAATCTTCTGAGAACTTGGCCTAAGACGCCATATCAAAGCCCTCTGTTGAACGCTCTGTGGACACTTATCGCAGGTTTTCTTTATTGGACCCTCTGGAAGGAGAGGAACAACAGAGTCTTCAACAATAGAAATCGCCCTCCAGACATTCTTTGGCTTCTCCTCAAGCAAAGCCTTCAAGAGACTCTGGCACTCAAGATTTGGCAAGAAACGGATTGGCCCTCTTCCCCCCAAGAGCTTCTCATTTGGAAGTCATGGGATCTTCATATTTCCTATGCTCCCTCTGCTCCAACTTGACATCATAACAAGCTTGTCTCCCCCTTGCATTGGTCCCCCCCAGCCTCTGCATCTTACAAATTGAATTTCGACGGTGCAGCCAAGGGGAATCCGGGACCAGCGGGATACGATAGAGTAATTCGAAACGACAGAGGGATCGTCCAACACGTCTTCTTTGGCTCGATTGGAAACGATACCAATAATGTTGCAGAATTGGAAAGTCTATGGAAAGGTATATGTGTCGCTGATCAACAGGGGTTCTATCTGCTGGTAGCAGAGGGCGACTCCCAGATCCTCATCAATGCATCTATTAGAATTCAAGCAGGAACACCAACAACCAAAGTAGCCTCTAGCTGGAGATTGCTTAGTAGACTAGAAACATTGGAGGCAAGGCTCAGAAGCCCCAATAGTATCATCTTTCAACATGTCAAGCGATCCACCAATAAGGTAGCCGATCGTTTAGCCAATCAAGGAGTCGATCTGAATAGTCACCCCTACTCAGGTAATCTCAATGACACAACAGACATTCAACTACAACAAGATTGCCTCTCTCTGGCAAATCAGGATCTCCAACTCCCGGCTGCAGGTGTTAATTCACACAATGAATGAGGAGGCGGCCTCATTAAATGGCAAGTGGCCGCCCGCTCCAGCCAAATGGCTCGAAGACTCGAGAAGCCATCACCTCAGTCCGGCCAACAGTTATGCGAGCATTAATGGTGGGGGAAGAACAGCTGGTTGCACAGGTATATTGGTCATTCGCCTGGGTCTGCAGATGAGAGGAGTTCAGTTGGAAGGTGCGAGAAGTGCCATTGTCTGTTGGAAGCTCTGTATTGTCTCAATTGTGAATGTTGCGTTCATCTCGTGGATGACTGCACCGTGGGTGCATGAGCCTCGACTCAGACCTCGGCCCTCGGCTCCGGAGGCCCTGGTCTCAAGCCTGGATTTTCAGAAAATTCGCGGCTTTGTGTTCTGGTTTAGTGTATTGGGTGTCATTCTTTTCTTTTTAAGCACAGTCTTTGAGCGCCTTTGACCTCCAGAAGCTCTGAGTGTTAAGGTTCTTCAGTTCCTCAGCGCCCCTGTTCAAGATTTGGCCCTTCGGCACTTTGATCATACCTGGTTCTGGTCGGTTCAGCTCTCTGGGAGCATTTCACCCCGTGCAGCTCCTGAAAAGGCTCGCTCTCAACCTGTGTGGTAAGCTTTGCTAATTGAATTCGTTTTCCATTACCTGTTTCGCATCTGCTGCATAAGTTGTTACATGGGATTAGAATCCTCGGTGGCGCAAAGAATTCGTGGCCTCTGGGCAGAATTGGTTCTTTGTTGGTTACAGGATGCCACGTGAGAGGCTATGTGGCGCTTGCAGGCGGGGAGGTTGAAGAGGTGGTGCCAGAGGTTGGGCTTCATCGTCGCATTCCTCGGCATCCTTCGACTCCCCGTCGAAGGAGATTAGCTCCCCAGGAGCTCAAAGAGGACGTGGAAGAGGCAGAGGGCGGGGAAGAGCCGCGGTGTGTCTGTTTGTTCCACCCCCATCTACCCGCTTCAGGTTTCCGTGTGCTCTGGACAACGCAATCTACTATGTTTCAGTGCGCATTGAAAAATGCAACCATGCTGATAGACTAGTTGCCCCAGCAGAGCCTCAGCCACCCTCGCCTGTTCAGGGTCCGCGATTACAGCCTGCAGAAGCCTCGGGTGCGGTGGCGGGGAATAGAGCTGGAACAAGCGAGCCTGCAAAGGACGACGCGCCATACACGGACTCGAGTGCTTCAGACACCTATGGCTGTCCAATGGTGGAGGAGCAACCAGATCCAAATGCCAGTCCCATGGTGCAGGAGCCACCAAATCCATATACCTAGGCTCGTTGCATGGTCGTTCTGTGTGGTATGGACTCTCTTTGTTGAGTCTCAGGATGTCGATGTAGCCGCTACAGTTAGTAATGGGAGTCAGTCTATGATAGTTTTTGGGTCGCACCACTCAGTTTTTTTTTTTATGACGATTATAATGTCTATGTCTGTAATGTCTTTGTCTGTCATGTCTATGTCTGTAAACTCCTCCCTCGCCTCGGCAGGGAGTGGAAGGTCTAGTTTTCTGTTGGTTCTAGCTTGGGGTCAGCGGACAGTTTCATAGTCCTTTTTTTCTCCGGCTCAGTTTCAGTCTCAGAATGTCAAACTGTTCAGGTAGCCAAATCTTTGTGGCGGATGTAACTCTCTCTGTAATCTTTTTTGTACTATAATAGAATTAGCATGATTTACACAAAAAAAACAAGACAAGTATGTATTAAATTATATTTAGAATGTATGTATGTATAAATGGAATTTATTTTTGAAATAAAGATCTCAAC
>APFE030101252.1:2706-35989 GCA_000404065.3 Pinus taeda
GAAATTTGGTAAGGTTACCTTAACATGGACTGACTTTCTGTTAGCCATTAAAAAACAATTTTATCCTCTTGCTCACATGCAGAAAGCCATTATGAACTGGCAAAATTTCAAACAACTTAAGGGTCAGAGTATCCAAGACTACACCTAAGAATTCAGGAGAAGAGCTCTTTTGTTAGGGGTAGATTACAGACCTAGGAAACCTTGCTGAAATATATTGGTGGCTTGCATAGCTACCTTAGACACACCATCTTGATGTTTAACCCTACTAGCTTGGATGAGGTTTGTGTCCAAACTACCCATTTAGAGGCAAGGGGAAAAAACACATTTGAAGAGGGTAGAAACAAGCCCGCTAAGGGGAAAAACAAAGAGAAAACCTCCAAGGGAAAGGGCAAAAAGAATGCATCTGTCAAACAGGAGAGTGAGAAAGTGATCTGTAAACACTGTTCTAAACCAGGCCATGAGGAGAAAAACTGTTAGAAATTACATCCTGAAAAAAGACCTCAATTTAACAAATCCAAAGGGAAACAGAAAACTGCTGCTACTACATCTACTCCACAAGATTTAGGAGATGATTCAGGTGATGAAACCAAAATTACAGCCATGGGTTTGAAAAACTTGAAGGGAAAAGAAATGGAAATTCAAACCAGCACTAGTACCTCAAACTGTCATGTACAAGCTCCTAATGAGGAAGAAAGAATTGAACTGTTTCATGTGAGGGTGATTTCAAAACATACTAAGATTGACACATTTTTTGATAGTGGGTCACAAGCAAACCTTATATCATAAGACTTGGTCAAGCAACTTAAACTTGAGACCGTTCCACATTTGAAGCCATATCCACTTGGATGGATTTGCAAGGATGCAAATTTACAAGTTACAAGAAAGTGTACATTGCGCTTTGCAATTACTGCACATTTTATTGATACAATTGAACTTGATGTGGTACCTTTTGATATAGCAGGAATTGTTTTGGGAAGTCCTTACTTGTTTGACAGGAAAGTTATCTTCCATCGCCATGAAAACAAATATCATATTTTCAAAGATGGCAAGGAGTTCATTGTTAGAGCTCATCACAAGAAGACAAATATAGTGATGGTGAATGCAGGACAGGTAAAAAGGCTGGTCAATTCAAGTAAGAATTTTGTTCTTCTAATGATTAAGCCCAAGGTTGATGTGAATCATGATTCATTTCAGAATTGTGATCCAAAACTTAAATCAAATCCGTATTATGTATTTGATGTATACCATGAGATGTTTCAGGAGCCAACAGGTTTGCCTCCTAAGAGGGAGATTCAGCATGAAATCCATTTGCATCTAGATTGTCCTCTTCCAAATATAGGCATGTACCGCATGTCTATTATGGAGAATGCGGAAATAAAGAGGCAAATCAAGGACTTATTGGACAAGGGTTTCATAAGGCCAAGTACTTCGCCATGTGGGTCACTGATTGTACTGATTCAAAAGAAAGATGGCACTTGGCGTATGTGTGTTGATTTCAGGGCCTTGAACAAGATAACGGTAAAGAATCATTACCCACTCCCAAGGATAGATGATTTTCTAGACCATCTAAAAGATGCTCGATATTTCACTAAGTTAGACTTGCGCAGTGGATATCATCAAGTAAGAATTGAAGAAAGTGACATCTGGAAGACAACGTTTAAAACCAAACAAGGACTCTTTGAATGGCTTGTGATGCTGTTTGGTTTGTGCAATTCACCTGCAACGTTCATGCGGGTAATGGATGATGTATTGCGTCCTTTTCTTGATGATTTTGTTATTGTTGACTTAGATGACATCTTAATCTTCAACAAGTCTAGAGCAGATCATGTCATGCATGTTAGGAAAGTACTTGATGTTTTGAAGAAGAATCAGTTATTTCTTAAAATGTGAAAGTGTGAATTTGGAAAGACTTCTTTGGTTTATTTGGGACACATAGTAGGAGGAGGCACTTTGAGGATTGATCCTGCTAAAATAGAGGCTATTGTGAATTGGCCTACTCCCAAATCCATAATAGAGGTAGGAAGTTTTTTGGGTGCAGCTCAATATTGGAGGAAGTTCATCTCTAACTTCTCTTCTATAGCAGCTCCTATGCATGCAGTGACAAGTGTGAAGCATGCTTTCCAATGGGGAGGAAAGCAGCAAAAAGCTTTCAAATCTTTGAAAGAGAAGATTAGTTCAGCTCCGGTCCTGGCATTACCGGATTTGAGACAGTCATTTGAGATACAAACCGATGCTAGTGATTATGCCATGGGTGCAGTTCTTCTACAGCATGGTAAGCCTATTGCTTTTCATTCTCAAACTTTTAATGGTGCTGTTGTAAATTATCCTACCTATGATAAGGAGTTGTATGCATTGGTACAAAGCGTCAAAAAGTGGAAACACTATTTGATGAGCAAAGAAACTGTTATACATACCGACCATCAGCCCTTACAGTACTTGCAATCACAAAGCAAGTGACAACTGTCACGACACTTCAGATGGATGGGCTTCTTGCAATAGTTCCATTTGGTAATAAGGTACAAGAAAAGTACTCTGAATAAATTTGCTGATATGCTTTCAAGGCCTATTATTGGTGCTGTTACTTTACTTAAGAATGATTCCATTGTACATGATAGTTACATAGAACAGTATGCATCTAATGATGACTTTAAAGATGTGTATGCTAACTTGAGTAAAGGGAATCATGTAGAGGAAAATGACTATCACATGCATAACAATTTGTTGTTTCATTTGGGAAAGTTGTGTATACCACAGGGGGATAGAATAAATGTCATAAGGGAAGCTCATTCTTCTCTTATTGTTGTCCATTTTGGTGTAAGCAAAACAGTTGCACATCTACAAAGGTATTGTTATTGGCCTCGCATAGTAGATTCTGTTTCAAGGTTCATAAGAGGTTGTTCATTATGTGCTACCAACAAGCCTAGTAATAGGAATCTTTGCTTGTATACTCCTTTGCTGGTACCTTCTAGACCATGGGAGAGCATCTCTATGGATTTTGTGGGAGGTTTGCCAAAATCTAGAAAGCAACATGATTATTTATATGTAGTAGTTGATCGTTTCAGCAAAATGTGTATACTTATGCCTTGTAAGAAAACTATAACTGTTGAACAAACTTCTGAATTATTTTCTCATCATGTATGGATTCACTTTGGATTGCCTACTTCCATTATTAGTGACAAGGATTCCAGATTTGTGGGGAATTTTTGGTCCAACCTATGGGAGATGATGGACACAAAGTTGAAGAAGAGTATTGCTTTCCATCCGCAAACATATGGACAAACTGAAGTTGTGAACATAACCATTGTGCACCTCTTGAGAGGATATTGCAGCAAGCATCCCAAGCTTTAGGATGAACATTTGCACTACATACAACATGCTTACAACCATGCCAAGCACTCTTCCACAAACACCTCACCGTTTGAAGCTTGTTTTGGTTACTTGCCAAAATCGCCTCTTGATTTCATTCTTGAGAAAGATGTTGCCATTGAGGGACATAGTGATGTTGACAAAGCTAGTTCATTCATTGAAATAATTCAGCAAATACATTAGCAAATTCAAGAACAGCTTGAGAAAAGTCAAGGCAAGTAGAAGGAAAGACACGACAAGCATAGAGTCGATCACAAGTTTCAAGAAAGGGATGAGGTATGGATGTACATCAGTAAGGAAAGGATGCAAGGAGAAGGTAAAAAGCTGAAGCCTATTCGTTATGGTCCATTCAAAATCCTCAAGAAAGTTGGAAATAATGCTTTTAAATTAGATTTGCCTTCCTACATGCAAATGTATTCTGTTGTTAATGTGGAGAACTTACATTGGTATGAACCTCCTTCGATCGCTGATCGTGAAAGCGCTGTTCAACTGCCATCTATAGAAGATTTCTTGCCAGAATATTTAGATGAGTTGAAAGAAGATATAATCCTTGACAGAAGGACACGCACTTCAAGGAGAGGCAATATAGATTATGTTCGGGTTGGTCTCAAAGGCAGCAAACCGAACAAGGCAAAGTGGATGGAGGTGGACAGAGTGAGGGCGATGTACCCTCACCTCTTTAACAAGTATTTGAAGGCTTTTGGGGTCCAAAAGCTTCCCAATGGGGAGGCGTGATCACGGGTTCATGTCCCAAGTGTCAAAAAATGCTCAAAATTGGAAGTGATCAAAATTGGCTGGAACCTAAATGACCAGATAGAGCTCGTCATCCCAATTCTGGCGCCGCAAACGGTTCAAAAAATGGTCGCCGTATGTGAAAGTTATGGCAAAAACAAAATGGCCGAATGACCCTTAATTTTTGAATTTAAAAAAAAAATTAAAAAAAGAATATTTTGTAGAATATTCCATAGAATATTGTTGGTAATATATCTTCTGTTCAGCCAATCAGGAGTTGGCACGTGGTAGGCCCGGAAGCTGCCACGTGGCCCAGGGTGACATGAGCAAAGGCACATACATTTTCAAAATTTTTGGTGGTAATTTGTTGTTTGAACCCACGACCTATACTAAACGAAGCCCAAGCTTTACCAACGCACCACGAATATATGTTCTATTCAATGGGTGGAGTTAGAATGTTTTGAATTTAAATTTTGCATAGGTGGGAAATTTGGGGAGCCAGCCCCTAAGGGCCAGCCCTCCCATTCATATGACCGTGTGCCTGAAACCGTGGGCAAACCAAACGGCCAGCACGAAATCCGATGCTAACTGCAACATGGTCACATGCAACAATTCAGCGGACGGTTAAGGCATGATTGGCGGGACTTTTGGCAGTGGCGCCAAATTTGGTGGGCGTCCAGATTTGGCAGAGCTCCACTAAAGTTAGCTGGAGTCCTTTTAGGGGAAACTAGCAGTTTTCATTAAATGGCCATAACTTTGGCTAGGAAAGGTGGTTTTGGATGAATTATTTTTTGATATTGGGTATTTTGGACGTGTTGAAGCCATTGGCATAGGTCGTTTAGCCATCAGACGTCATTTGCATAGGTTTTGGAGCCGTGAAAGTTCTAGGAGCCCCGAGGGCCCAGTATTGAGAGAACTGTTTCAGGTTGCAGGTATCCATTGGAGGTGAACCAGCAGTCAATCCTGAAGGATTCATGTGTTCTGAATCCAATTTTACAGTCTATTTAACCTGTAGAGACTTCTATTCAGTTGCAATTTCATTTTGAGCATTTAATCAAAACGAAGGCTGACCCATTTGGGAGCCTTGGACCCAACAGACGTAGCCCAAGAGCGGTGAAATGGTTCATCAACTTCTTTTGCATGTGTGGTTGATTTATTTTTCTGAACAAATTTGTTTTAATGTGTTAAACAGTAAAAGGAAATATTTCTACTATGCTTTAATGGATCAAGAACAGCTAAAAACTTCATTTGTTTCTTTACTACAAGACATGGGAATGTTTTAAACATGTTTAATACTGAATTGAATACCTTGCAAACCTTTTTCAAGTAGTTTCAAATTCAAATCACAGATGCTACCAAATTTTTAGTTGAATAGGTGCCTCTCATTGATGGTGCTTTTAATTCTATAATAATGGATTGAACCACAATATTGTTAAATAATTTAGCCCACCATGTCATAGAATATAGGAAGAACCATTTTGTCACTACACGAACTGTTCCTCCAATATTTATGTGTGCCTACATCATGGATGTTGTGTGTTTCATCTTTCCCTTTCTGATTAGGGAATGGAAGTGGATGCCTCAGGATCCAACATAAGTTTATGTATATCATAAAGCGCTTTGGAATTCTTGTTTAATTGAATGTTTCTATCAGATTTATTAGGGGGGGTTATGATCCCTATTCATGAGGATGTCTTTGACAAGAAATCCCCAAGGTTATCAAAAGAAGCCAAGGTTGATATTCAACCTATGGCGAGATGGTTTGGAGATGAGTTATTCACATATATTAGAGTTTTTGGAAGGGCACTCCACCACATGTACTTTCTTGGTATGTCCCTCGTAAATTATTAGCCAGGGAAATTCATACCAGACAGTTAGCAAGGGTGTAACCAAGTCTCTCAAAGAGTCCAAAAGATCTCTCTATCCCACTTTTCCACTTTGATGTGGTGTTTATTGTTTACAGGACTTCAAGCATGCACGTATTGAACTCAAACACCTTTACAGTTTAAATCTTGTTGATTTTCATCAAAGACAGTATGACCCTAATCAGGTCGTGTATAATTTTACCTCGTCGGTTAAAGTCAAGGCGTTTATTCATGAGGATGATCATTTTGATGATCTTATTAAAGTAGCTAAACAATTTTCATAGGTACAGAGTTTATCTTCCATCATATTGAATCCAACTGAATTAGCACAGTTCAAGGAGTACATAAATCAAAGGTTAATGCAAGTGCCTTTAAATCTATTTCAAATAGTCCTGCAAGAATCTTAGGAGGAAAGGGTTTCTACTAATGTCATAGGAAAAGATGCAAAGAAAGCATCCAAATATGCTAAACCACCTGAGTCTGCTACAAAGAAAAGGGTGGAAGAACCTTCCAACAAAAAGAACACTAAGAAGGGACTTGATCATGAGAAAATGTAGAAATAATGGGGATATTTGAAGAGATAATCAATGAACCACAAGCAGGTATGAATCAAACACAAAATTTTCTTGAAACGCTAAAGCCTTCAGAGAAATCTACGGAAACTCCTCTCACCACTTTAGAAGAAATCAAAGTTATTCCTGCTTTTCCTTCTTCAGAAATTGTTTAGAAAGAAGAGGAAATTCCTCATTTAGATATTTTCTATGGTCCCAAACATCGAGAAGTCATGAAGAGACAAAGAAAAAAGAGAAATATTTACCAAACTGCTATTATCTTGCCAAGCAACGAGCCAATGGACTTTGTCTGTAAAGATACACCGATAGATCCATCTGAAAACTTGACCAAGTTATCGTAGTTTGGAGGAGCTTATGCTTCTGCAACAATTGCAAAAGAAGAAGAAGTGAGAAATTTGATCAGAGAAAAGGAGGAAAGAATAAGGAAGCTGGAGGATTAACTCACAAGAGAAAATTTGAATAAATAGGAATAGGTTAAATCACAGCTTGAACAAATGCAGTAGAGTTTTAAGAGCCTAAAACTTCAAAGCCAAAGAAAATTAAATGCCAAACACACCGAAATCATTATTTTGGAGAATTTAGCATCTATGGATAAATACTAATTCCCTAGATAAGTAGCTATATCTAGAACAATAGTTTAAAGTGTTTTAGAATTTTCCTATAAGCAATAGATAAGATGAGAAGATAGAAGGTCTACCTGTAGTTCCGCTTTCCTCTCGTCTCCCTTGTATCGATTCCGACGCTCCTTCCCATACTTAATCTAATTGAGAAGTATGGTGATGACTAGTACTACATCAATAATGCTGCAACTCCTAGGGCTTCCTACTTTACTTTTATCAACCCGGTAGTTCGTAACAAACTTGGAAGCGATGGTGCTGTATGCACAAGTACTAGCTCTTACTGGAGGCTGTCACTTAATTAGCTGGTGCAAGTTTTCTAGGAGTTTAAGCCAACTTCTATGAGTTCTCAAAAGAAGATTTTACTATGATGAAAGAAAACTAACTCTACAGGGGCTAATATGTTTGCAGAAAGAGAAGAAGAACTAAAATGTAATGCAAACCCTAACAAACCCGAATTTACCTATTAACCCTACTTTTGCAAGAAAAGAGATGAAAACAAAATAAATGAATGCCATTGACTATTGAAAAGTTAAATTTCATTTATTCAAGCTACTTTTGAAAAGAAATGAGAAGAAAACATCTTTTTGTGCTTTTGAGTGTTTTTATGTGAAATTATTATGCTTGTGATTTATCTGGTTGTGATTGTGCAGAGGTTTGGTGGCAAAGGAAGATGGCGTTGGTTGTTGTAGAGGTAGAGGAAGGTGTGGAGAGGTCCTAAGAAGTCCCTAGTACCCTTCTAGAGACTTCCATAGTGATCGGACTTCGATAAATCACTCATAGGAAATTCTACAGGAGGCTGCAGGGGATCTATAGGAGGATCTATAGGAGGAGGCCGAGAACTATTTTTGGAGTTTTGAAGGTGGAAAAATGATAGGAAAGGGGAAATGAAGGCTATATGAAGGGGTTGAGGTGTTTAGATCTTGTCAAGGAAGAGAAACAACAAACATGATGGTTAGATGTGTTCAAATGGAAAGAAAGCAACTTTATGGAAAAAACGCATAAATTAGGGCAGATTGGTGAAACATTGCAAATGAGTTGGGAAATTTCTGAGAGGGGGGCTGGTGCTGGCTGTTCTATGGGTGTATGGTGAGATGAGATGTATTGCAAGAGATTTAAAAATTTATTTATCAAAATTGACCAAAGGAAGAACTAACTATACCATGAAAACAAAACTTTATCTAGCTTGTTTAGATAATCTTCAGCGAAATCACATAAGTATTATTTTGTCGACACGTTTCGAACCAACCAGTGTGGTTCATCGTCTTGACATAATTTGTGACCTACAAACAGAAAATGTTGATCAATAACGATGAATAGTAATGCATGCAGAGATATCTATGGGAAAATAATAGGAAATTATCTAAGCAACTGAATCTAAACTAATATCAACTTTCCTAAATCAAGTTATCACACTAGCAGTTGCATGGAAGAGAAAAAACTATGTTTTTGGCGGCAGCAGCAGTGCCTTGACCTCAAATCGTAGTCACATGAAGGGAGAGAGGATATTAGGGCTTGCTGTTGGCCTTCTTGAATCTTATTCAGTCACTGTAGTAACCTACTTAAGCAACTGAAACACAAAACATCTATGCAAACCATAAAAAACAACCTAATCTAACAAAGTGAAATGAATCTATGTAACCGAAATTAACTCATGAATTGAAGCAAAAACATATAAGTACAGAGTAAGAGGTGTTGGGAAACTTGGGTTGGGCCCTAAACCAAGAGCTTCAGCCCTGTGAAGGAAATTAGTGCTGGCTCAAAAACTATTTCATCTTTCTTATCAAAAATACCAATTACAATACATAAATTGTTCTAAAAAAGGAACTCGAAAATAAGCTAAACATAATGCTGCACAAAAGCGTGAAAATATAATAATAACTGGCTAACCTACTCAGGCTCTAAGCCACCTTATTTTACAAATGCGGACCTCCAACAATCCTCCTAAAATCAAGGAACTCGGCTTCCTAGAATTGAAGATGAACAAGAGTCCTACTTTACTTGCTTGTCTGCCCCTTGGAATCATGAATGTGGACCTTTGTGCTCCGAGTTGCTGATGGAGGATTCAAGCGAAGGGTTCATAAATGAAGAAGACACCCCCCCTACAAATCATCTTCCCTATTTTCCTTGAGTTTTGGCTACCATTTGCTCATAAATTCCTTGACTTTGTCCAAATTTGTCCAAACAATCTGCATAAAACATTCATTAGACTACATGGGAAAGTGACTAACTCAATTCACTCTATTAGCATAAATATATTCAAAAACATGCAAAAAACTAGTGAGAATGGTGTATTAAGTCGAAATAAGAGGTTGATGAACCCATATAATTACCCATTTCTAAGGATCATCATCACCCCTTGCTGAATGGGTTGCTCATCCTCTGAGAAAATAATCTAAATCTTCATCCTTAATGGCTCAGATAGATTCCCTGACATCCCAAGCCTCTGATGTGATGTCTTCCTCTTTATCATGAAAGCCTTCTTTCCTATCCACTTCTTCCCATTGTTTTTATTCTTCCTCCTCCTTTACCACTTCCAGCAGTCCTAGCAACAATGGAGGACTGAATTTAAGGCCAATCCAGTTTGCCTTCAAGCTTTGCATTGAGTGCTTATATAGGGGCACTCTCCTCATGGCTTCCCTCATCCTGTTTGGGGAGTGATACTCCCTGATCCTTAGGCTATGTGGCAATTTATTCCACCTTCTCATGCAGGCATGAATGCAGTCATCACCAAACAATCTTTCCATATCCTTGAAACGAGTAATAGCTTGGGCTTTCTTCTCAACATAGTCAGGGACAACTTGAGGATTGGCTGCAAGGTGTTGGTGGGCATAGATGAGAGCCAAGGGTTCTTCTGTTTCTACTCTAATCATCAAGGGCTCACTCAGCTCTTTTGTCATCATTTTCTGGATTTCCACTACCCTCTTCTCCTCATGGCTCATCTAAGAAGACATAACCATTAGCTGCAAATCTTCCAATGCAACATTTGGATCCCATAAATTCATGTCAGTAAGTGCCATGTTGTGCAGGTAAAATTATCCTCGCTTCGCTTTATCCTTAGTTGAACCGTGGTCACAGAAATGCATAAATTGGCCATAATCCTTAAAAGGTATTGTGCCTCTCTGGGCTAGTATTTTAATCTGAAATTGGAGCCCTTGATCTTTGACGTACAGAGCATATGATTTGGCTGGCTACCTAAATTGTAATGCCTGCATTGCCCAACTATCCATGCAGGCTAACTAGGCTTCCTTTTCCTACAATTGCCATTTCAAAATCAATACTTCATTTTTTCCCTGGGATTCTATTTCCTGTTTTTGTTTCATCAAAGTCTCATTGTCTGCCTGGGCTTCCTCTTCTTGTTTCTATCTATTTGCTACCTCACTATTTGCTAGGGGTTCCTCTATATGTTGATGTCCTTTTAAGATCATTAGCTCATTTCCTCCTTGAGGTTCCCTTTCTTGCAGCTGCTATTTCAAAATTTCATTTTCTTCTTGTAATTGAGCTCTTCTAATGCTTTTTGTATGCCTAACCATGCTAAATTATTTTCCCATCTCTCTCAACCTATTGTCCATGTGCCCAATGTTTTCTACCCCTTTTGATTTCGCAATCTACATCCCACCTTAGAGAAGGTTGTAGTAGGAGCCTAAGTTAGGCTGAGGTCGAGGCTCTGGTATTTCATTTTCCTTATCTTCCTCTTAGGTTTGTTCTTCTACCTTCTTTTCTGGTTTTTCAGTTTCTTTGAGCTTTGCTAATGTCTCCTATAGAGAGGTTTGTGCCGCCTATAGGACTACTTTAGAGTCCATCAATTCGATCCTTTCCTTCTAGGTAGAGGTCTTAGGACTTCCTCTCTCGTAAGTGGTGGAGAGTTTGGAGGGAGATTCCTCCTTTGTTACAGTAGGTGCATCCTCAATGATGATGGGTTATTTCGAAGGTGGCTGAGGCTTCCCCATCTTAATTCTGGCGCTTTTTCTAGCTTTGAAGTACATAGATGGCTATATTTTTCTTTTCCCCTTTTGCTTAGCTGGAGTACTAAGTATAACAAGAACAGCTACTGCTTCCCTTGCTAGTGTCTCAGGAGACACTTCTTCTTGTTGTTTTCCTTCTTCTTCTACTGCTGTTTTGACTATGTCTGCTGTCTCTGATTTTGTTTCTACTACCTCTGGTGTTGTTTTCCCCTCTACTTGCTGAGTTTCTACCTTTCCTATGGCAGCCTTTTTCTGAGCTCTCTTGGGCTTCTTCTTTTCAGTTCTTATCCTTTTCATTTTCTCTGTTGTGATCTTCCCTTTTTCTGCTTTTGATGTTGTTTTCTTCTCCTCTTTAGGTCCAACTATGGTTGTGTTAGGTTTCTCCTCTCCCCTCTATTTTTCCTCTTTTTCTTCTTCCAATTGAATATTTATGTGCTTTCTCATGGATTTCTTTCTCAATTTCCTCTTTCTACTCCTCCTCTTCACTGTCAGATGGACTAAGGTCATCAGTGAGAGTTTTTATGTCATCTTCTTTAGTCATGTTCCTGAAAATCTCCTAGGCTATAGGGATTGTCTATGTATGTAGGGAATCCTCCACCAACAATTTAATGATCCCATGGTGAGCCACTTGGTCTGGAACCCTTGCATTTAATTTGGTGCTACACTCTATCAGTGATTGGAGTATAAAATATGGAAGACTGAGTTTCATAGATGCAGGTAGGTTCATTCCATATCTTAGTTTATGTAACAATCAGAAATGATAACCATAGACTATACTGTATCTTGCTTAATACGAGATATATTTCATGATCTGGTAGCTAACCTCACCCCATGGATAAGGTATACTTGTCCTTCTGATCCCATTCTTATCCTCCATTGGATGTTCATCAGGCTGGAGAAAGGTATTTTTAGCAACGTGTCCTAGTGGTTTTTCTTCTTTGCTCAAGGGGAGCCCAAGTGGAAGACTTGTAATTCTGCTAATTAATTATAGTGTAAGTTCTATGGTTAGACCCCTCAAAATGACTATAGCATGGGTTTTTGAATGGGGTCTTAAAGACAATAAAAATTCCTCTGTAATTTCCTCATCATACCCATGAAATTTCTCAAAGAAAGGCATCCAATTGTCCCTGGTAAAGAGTGCTACCACCTCTGGGTGTTCATGCAATTTGGTGGAATTTAGAGGCTCCTTTCTCACAAAACCAATTGTCATGATGTTCAGTGATTGCTAAAAATTCTCAGGTGAGCACTCTATTAAAGACCAAAGAGGTCAAGACTTGGAAGGGAAAAGAGTCTGTGCACTCTAGTGGCTTGGGGAATCCAAGAACCACCCTACCAAGGATTATCTGTTTCAGGAAACTCAAATTGAGCTCCTCATTGTAAATCTCTGCTTTAAAGACATAATAAAAGAAGGCCACCACTGAAAGCTGGACCGGAGACGTAGCCCCGGAGAATAGGGTGAACTCCTTATTAAATTTGTTGTGTTCTTGTATGTTCTTACTATGTTTCTCTTACTATTTTTCCATTCTTCTAGTGGCTATGTATTTTTCAATCTGATCGATTCGTTGCCTAAAATAACATAGACACACACCAGCAAGTGAGTCTATAATACCTTCATTTATTAATTAATTAACTGAGATCACTCAATAGTGAATTTCAGATCAAGCGGTGTCAGAGCTTTATGATGTTAAGGTTAGACAAGCTTGTGTTGGTCTAGCTGCTGAATGCTAACTAGATCAAAGCTCAAATTAGGAGAAGGAGAGTTGGTTGAAACTAATTCTGAAATTGGGAGAACCTATCCTTGGAAGACAATGTCAGAGGAAGGTTCTATGGGGCCAGACCCTCAATTCATAGATATTTTCCTAGCCATAAAGTCCATGGTAGAAGAAATGTATAGGGACTTTAGAAAACATAAAGATGAAGATTCATCTAGCTCCAAACAAGACAAAGGAGAAGATGAGTCACATTCCAATGACCACTCAAAAGGCAAAGGGAAATAGAAATCTTTCTCACACATCTTGATAGTCATAAAAAGAAAACATCTTTGATCAAACTAGATGTTAAATTTGATATACCTATATATGATGGAGAGATGAATGCAGAAAAGCTAGGCAATTGGATTAGATAAATTGATTTTTATTGCAGAGTGCAGAATATCGATTTAGGTAAGAGCAGGATTCAGCTGGAAAGCCTACGCCTTGGAGGCACTGCCTTGGTTTGGTGGGAAGGCAGGACCCAAGCTGACATGTAAAGACATGGTAAGACTATCTCTGTCTGGAGTGAATTTGTTTTTGCAATCAAAAAATAGTTCTATCCATTGGCCTACATGCAGCAAGCCTTGATTAGTTGGCAAACTTTTCAACAGTTGAAAGGGAAAAGTGTGCAAGGGTATAGACAAGAATTTAGAAAGAGAGCATTGATTCTAGGAATCTAATTAGACTCACCTGAGACTCTGTTGAAGTACATTGGTGGTCTACATAGCTACATGAGGCACAATATCCTCATGTTTAATCCCACTAGTATAGATGAGGTATATGTACAAGTTACTCATCTAGAGGCTAGAGGAAAGAATCGAAGTCCAGAAGTTGGGCGATCATCCCAACCCACTACAAGTAAGAATAAGGAGAAATGAAAGTAGAAATGGAAAGAAAGGAAGGCTAACACTTTATAGAAAAGCAAGGCTTCATGCACTCACTGTAAAAAGGATGGGCATGATGATGAGCACTATTGGATTCTGCATCCAGAGTTGAGATCTAAGAAGTTTGAGGGCAAGAAGAAGAAGACTATTGCAGCTATTCAGAAATATTTTGGGTTAGACTCAGGAGATGAAACAACCATTGTAGCCATAGGTATAAGAGGTTGTCCACTTTAGAGAATGCTGAAATCAAGAAGTAGGTGCAGGAGTTGCTAGAGAAGGGGTTCATCAGACCTAGCACATCACCATGTGGGTTGCCAATCATTTTGGTGAGAAATAAAGATGACTCATGGAGAATCTGCATTGATTACTAAGCACTGAATAAGATAATAATCAAAAATCATTATCCCCTTCCTCGCATAAATGATCTTTTAGATCAATTGAAAGAAGTTGTTTATTTCTCCAAGATAGACTTGTATAGTGGATACCATTAGGTCAGAGTTGCAGAACAAGATGCATGGAAGATTGATTTCAAAACAAAGTAGGGATTGCATGAGTGGCTAGTTATGGCTTTTGGATTAACTAATGCTCCTACTACTTTCATGAGATTAATTAATGATGTACTTAGACCTTTTCTTAATGATTTTTTTATTGTGTATCTGGATGACATTCTGATATTTAGCAAAACATGGGAAGAACACTTAAAGCATGTTAAGCAGACACTAGATGTTTTGAAAAGAGAATTTTTTTATGTTAAACTCTCAAAATGTGAATTTTCCAAAACATCTTTGAATTATTTGGGTCATATAGTAGGCGGTGGTGAATTGAAGATAGATCCCTCTAAGGTGGCAGTCATTGTAAACTAGCCTAAACCAAAATCTGCTATAGAAGTTAGAAGCTTCTTAGGAGCATCACAATATTGGAGGAAGTCCATTTCTAATTTTTCCTCAATTGCAGCTCCCTTACATGCTTTAACAGGATTGAACAAGGTGTTTCAGTGGGGAGGCAAATAGCAGAAAGCCTTTGACACCTTGAAAGAAAATATTAGTACAACACTTGTACTAGCACTGCTTGATCTTCAAAGACCATTTGAGATGCAAACGGATGCCAGTGACTATGCCATGGCAATAGTGTTGACACAGCACGATAAACCCATATGTTATCACTCTGAGACATTTAATTCTGCAGTAGTTAACTATCCTACATATGATAAAGAATTGTATGCATTAGTACAGAGTGTGAAAAAGTGGAAGCATTACTTAATGGGCAAAGAGATAGTAATACATACTGATCATCAACCACTTCAATATCTACACTCCCAAGCTAAGTTGCAGCAATCAAGACACTATAGATGGATGGGTTTTCTACAATAATTTCATTTAGTGATTAGATATAAAAAGGGTGTCACAATAAAGTTGCATACTTGTTATCTAGACCGATTATAAATGCATATACTATACTTAAGCGTAATTTTGTGTTACATGAGAGTTACATTGAACAATATGCTCAAGATATAGACTTTAAAGATGTATATGAAACTTTAAGTCAAGGAAAATGAGTAGAAGAATTGGATTATGATGTAAAGGACCGACTCTTATATCATTGTGGGAAGTTTTGCATTCCACAAACTGAGAGAGTAAAGATAATTCGAGAAGCACACACCTCTCTAATATCAGGTCACTTTAGGGTAAGTAAAACAGTTGCACAACTGTAGAGATTTTGCTATTGGCCAAAAATGAATGAGAAAGTCTCTAGATATGTAAGAGGGTGTACTATGTGTGCTAAAAGCAAGCCCAACAATACAAAACTAGGGTTGTACACTCCATTACCAGTTCCTTCTGACCCTTGGGAAAGTGTTTCAATGGATTTTGTTGGAGGACTGCCTATATCTAGGAAAGGTCATGATTATCTATATGTTGTTGTGGATAGGTTCAGTAAAATGTGTATTTTGATACCTTGTAATACACGGATTACAGCTTAAAAGACTACGAAACTATTCTTTGAACCTGTATGGGTTCATTTTGGATTACCCACTTCCATTGTATCTGATCGAGACACCCAATTTGTGGGGAAGTTTTGGTCAAGTATGTTGGAACTGATGGAAACCAAACTAAAGAAAAGCATAGCTTTTCATCCACAAACTGATGGCTAGACAGAAGTAGTTAATAGGATAGTGATCCAGTTACTCAGAGGATATTTGCAGCAAGCACCCTAAGCTTTGGGATGAACTTTTATGTTATGTGCAACATGCTTACAATAGAGTAAAATATTCTTCTACATAGAGATCTCCTTTTGAGACCTGTTTTGGTTTCACACCAAGGTCTCCATTGGATTTTGTCTTTGGTAAAGACACCACAGTTGAGGGACATAGTGATGTGGACAGGGCAACTAGGTTCATCAAACAAATCCAAGAGATGCACTAGGCAGTATAGGAATAGCTCGAAAAGAGCCAAGGCAAATACAAGGCAAGACATGAAAAGCATCAGATGGAGAATATTTTCCAAGTTGGTGACCAAGTGTGGTTGTATATTACCAAGGACAAGATGCAAGGTGAAGGTAAAGGGCTAAATCCTATCAGGTATGGACCCTTCAAGATACATGAGAAGATTGGTGAGAATGCTTTTCGCCTTGATCTACTAGCTTACATGCACATCTACTTAGTCATAAATGTAGATTGCTTGAGATTGTTTGAACCTTCACTAATTGAGAATCTCGAAGAGCAGAGTCAATTACCTTGTATTGATGACCTGTTACCTAAATATCTTAATGAATTGCAGGAAGACACAATTTTGGACAAGAAGGTGAGGAAAATGCATAGAAGAGATGTTGGGTACCTCAGAATTGGGCTCAAGGGTTCAAAACCAAACAATGCAAAGTGGATAGAAATTGGACAAGTGAGAAAATTGTACCCTCACTTAGTCGATGGTTGAAAACCAACTTTTGGAGGTCCAAACGATTTTTGAGTGGGAAGGTCATGATCCGAATTGGATCCATGGAAAATTATCAAGTGCCATTACTGTATCAAATTAGGACAAACTTAAAAATTCATGAACAAAGAGCGATCAGAAAGACCTCTAGACATTGACAGTTTGCAGCCAGCAAGGAACGACGAGGACCTCGGTTAAAGCGCGCTGACCGAGGCCGATAGAGACCACTCAGGAGGCAAATCTGGCAGTTAGGAAGCCTATATTTGGAAATGATTGTGCATCACTCGGCAAAACCCCTCAAAAAGGAAAAGCCTTGAAGTGCTCATTCAAATGGGAAGCCGGGAAACCCTAGTGAAAGTGCTAAAGCGAAAGGCGGGTCTCATGCTCCAAAATAGATAGTATATCGGAGGAACATTGGGGCGGTAAGTGGATTTGGCTAAATATGAGTGATTCCATTTAGCGCATGATACATGTCTGGCAGATGAAAGAGAAAATTGCCTCTCATCACGTGCAAATAGTTGAGCAAGTCAACTACGCGAAATGAGTGAATGCCATAGAATCTGGGGGCTCGAGATCTGATAGTGAATATTGCCCTTCATGGAGAAACTAGATTTTACAGGAGAATTAACCGATGGCATATAAAATTTTGAAGTCTGATTTACCTCTGATTTGGCAGATGAATCATTCCATAGTATAAATGAAATACAGAACCTTTGAGGAAGTGCTGGCACAGTTCATAAGAGGACAAGTGGCCGCCTCCCTGTGAGACGTTGGTGATGATGTAGAGGTAGGGAACTCTAAGAGAATAGCAGCAAGAGATCTAAAGGGGTGGAAGAGGAAGCGAACAATCGAGGACAAATTTTCTTTAAGCCATGAATAGGTAGAGAGACAAAAGACAAAGATAGAGAGAGCAAGAGCGAAGAAAAGACAGTTAAGCAAGAAGCAAAAAATAGAGAGCTGAGCCGACCTAAGGTAGCATCGAGTAGACAGAAGGCTTGAGAGGTTCAAGAAATCCCTTTGAGGATATATTTCAAAAATTGAGAACCACATTGGGCTCCTCCTATTAAAGACCAGAGAGGTCAAGACTTGGAAAGGAAAAGAGTCTATGCACTCTAGTGGCTTGGGGAATCCAAGGACCACCCTACCAAGCATTATCTATTTCAGGAGACTCAAATTGAGCTCCTCATTGTAAACATCTACTTTAAAGACACAATAAAATAAGACCGCCACTGAAAGTTGGACGAGAGACATAGCCCTAGAGAGTAGGGTGAACTCCTTATTAAATCTGTTGCGTTCTTGCATTTGCTTACTGCATTTCTCTTACTGTTTTTCCATTATTCTAGTGTCTGTATTTTGCAATCTGATCGATCCATTGCCTAAAATAACATAGACACAGACCAACACATGAGTCTGTAATAGCTTCATTCATTAATTAATTAATTGAGATCACTCAAGGGTGAATTTCAGATCGGAACCTGCCTCTGGAGCTTGTTTTTTTAAAGGGATCAACTGTTAGAGGAATCCTACAGGATTTCATGTAACTACTTCTCCCTCTAATATTTCTAGTTGAGGTTTGAGAAGCGACTGAAAAGATAGCTGAGGAAGGTTTTGAAGAAAAGGAAAAGAAACTAGTATGCACCAGGTAAGGAACAAGTTAAGAATGTTGTTGTTTATTCTTAATTTTATTTTTTTTAAACAAAAGAAAGAGGATTTCTATGTTTTCTTATGCAAGGAAGAAAGAAGTGAGTGGAAATGCGATGGTGCAAGGATGGAATGGAGAGTTAGGAGGATGAATGGTGGCAGTGAGGTCCACCAGTCTTCTGGACAAATTTCTAGCCCTCTGATTCTTTTCTGAACTTGATTTCGAGCCCTCTGTGGTTTCTACAAGAGCCTCTTGTAGAATGCACAGAGCTTCCCGTAGGACGCCAAATTTCTAGAACAAGTGAGACCAGGGCCTGGGAAAAGACAATGGCGATGGAGAAACGAGCTATCAAGGGTGTATTCAACCTAGCCATGTCTTTTTTTTTTCTTTTGTGACTCTCCTACAATCTGAAATGCATTCAGAAGAAGTTAGTTTTTTTGTTTTTTTTTCTTTATTTTTTCTTCTTCTTTTTTTCATTTTTTCTCTCTTTTTTTTCTTTTTTTTTTGAGACAATTGGGGCACCTCTAGGAGGTTTTCACCCTCACTACTTTCTAGTGGGTAAGCAAGGAAGGAGCAGCAAAGATCTGTCAGAGGGGAGAAGGAACAAGTAAGGAACCAAGCAAAAGATCGAGGTTGGTATTCTTTTCTCCTATCCTATCTACTTCTCATAAAGGAAAAGAAAAGTAACTTGAGTTTGTTTGTTTCGAAGATAGCTACCCATCTTAGTGGGACTAGCAGCTCTGCATGGACACTGGATTTCCTGATAACAAAATGGCAACTCCACCAGGGAATGAATAGCTTGTTTGCTTGTCTATATTTGTTTGCTTTATAAACTACAGACGGAGCCTGAAGTTAAGCCAGCTAGCCTTCAAACTGCATTTGCTATGCAAGTGCAAAGTAGATCAATGATGCTTCAGTCTATCTTCGAGTTTTGTTTATAAACTGAACAATTGATTTGCAAACATTATAATTTCCCTGGTGGTGGCTCAAGTAACCTCATTAGATCAGCCCCTGTGATTTGCATTTACTAACTATCATTAGCTCGGCCTAAATCCCTAAACTAAGCTGCAAACTGTGACCAGAAACCAAGTTGAAGTCTCATCCCTGGACCATCGCACCTTCTCCTCTAGGAAATCTGGATGCATCAGACCTCCCGTGTGTAGTAGGTGAGATGCATCCCTGTATCCCTGTGTTACACGTGCGATGATCAGATAAGACTATTTCTGCCTCCAGATTTTGATTTTTTGTTCAGTCTCTTTAGCTTTATTCAGGAGTTTTACTATCTATGATCAGTATACCACTGTGGAAACTCCCTTCCTTTGCGTCATTCAGCCTCCATTGTACAAATAATTATGAATGTTTTTATGTATTGTTCGCCATTTACAGTTCTCCTTTACAAACAAGTAGGTTAGTTGACCTATCGTCTTTTGATTTGGAAGTGTCGCAAGTGTCGTTTTCAGTCAAAGAAAAGAATCATACTATTCTTGATTGTCAATTACACTGTTACTCTTGTATTTGATTTGAATTAATATTTTTTCAAGTGTTCAAAGCAGTTTTCAATTCAAAATTGCAAAGTGTCGTCTTATCTTCCTTTCATCTTTTGAAGAGAAAATTGTTAGTACTGTCGCTTTGAAAAGAAAATTAAAATTTGTACTTAGCATTATTTTTGCCATTCACACATTAAGAAAGTGGAAAACAAATACATGTATGCACATTTGCATTTAGACTGCTTGTTGATTTTGATTTAGGATAGTGCATCTAGTGCGTGCTCTCTGCTCTATGTTGAAAGAATCTCGCTTCTCTTTCCTAAGTAGCTAGGATTTTCATTACAAAAAGAAGAATAAACGATTGCTTATCATCTTAGATTGCATTTTAGGAATTCTATATCTACATCACGCGGTGAACCTTCAAGGCAAACTTCTTAAGAAATATCAACTGTAAAATAAATTCAATGAACATAAAAACGCTTTGGAACCTTACACACAACATTTAGAAGTCTAGGCTAGAGATGTATTCTGGTGTCGTAAAGCCTCGTAACTATTGCTTTCATCGTAGGTTGGGTGATTCCTCCTCTTTGAGATGATAAGTGCCAGTACGGACTTGTGCTCCCACGTACCGTCAAGTATATATTGGGAGACCACAATAGGCTATATCATTTATCCTTAGGAAGCTGTGTCTGCCGCCCTATTGATCGCAATGCACTGAACACAACATTAGGGAAGATTGACTGCCATACCATAAAACGTATTCTGCAGATTTGTGATTGGTTTGGTAATCCCTCTATCTAGATTTCCAGAGTAGTCTCTTTCATTCTTTTTTAGACTCCTTAAATGAAAAGGTCCATCTGAGCACTTGTCACTTCAGGCTCATTAAAAATCGAAGGCGACTAGAGTCATATTTAGCTTTTTCTTGACTCTTAAAAATTGAAAAAGCAAGTTGTGTCAAAGCATCATAAAATCTATTTTAATCGAAATAACATCATTGTTCCCTCGTTGGTCTTAGGTTGAGAAAATGGAGTCCAGCAACGAAGGGTTTCCCCTTGGGGGAAATCCTAGTCCTTTCTCCTCTTGGGGAGATGTTGGTGCACCTCACATGGCCACATTGTCCTTCCTAGGACACACAATCGACTTGCCAATATGGCTCTTCTTGACCTCTATTGTTCAAACCACCATGATTCCTGAGCAATCAAATCAACAACTAGATGATACTAGAGTTACCTCCCAACCTTCTACCTCATTTGTTTCTCCCTACCCTCCTTCCTCTTCGCTTGGTGAAGCTGGTAAAGCTAAAAACCAAGTAATTGAGAAGAAGAAGAAAGGGAAGGAGAAGAAGAATAAGGAGCCAAAGGCCAAAAGGGGCAACCATGCATCCTTTAGCGAAAATCCACACACTGCACCATCCAAACCTAAATCTCCATGTGTCATTTGTAAAGGAGGCTACTATCATTGATATTGTCCTTGCATCCCTCAGATCTTAAGGGACTGGTCTCCTTGTTTGCAAAATCCAATGTCATCAACCTCTAAAGATCATGTTGAGATTACACCATCAACTAGTGAAAATGAAGTCTCTGGGCAGAAAGGAAAATATAAATTTCCTTTTAGGTTGTGTGAAGGCAATCATGTCGTCCACCATTGTTCCTTCCTAGATGAAGCTAAAAGAGTCTGGATAATTGTCCTGCTTCACCACTACGACTTCCTCCTAGATACAAGAAACTCTTGTCGAGTCCATCGCTAGTTGAAAATCCAACTGATACATCTTTGTGGTCAGTCGAAGCATCTATTATTGAAGATAAACCCTCTGAGTCCACTCTGGACCAAATTCATCAGGTCGAGATGGCAGTCCACTCAGTCTTGTCTTCAGAAGGTCCGTATTTAGATGATACAGTCATTGAAGAGAATGAGAACGACACCATTCAAAATATTATCATAAACACAGACTCCGATGAACATCAGGGAAATCTAATTGTTCCTTTACCGTAGGAACGAAATTCATCAGAGTCATATCTGGCCATTTATTTGGTCCCACCTCTAATCAATCTAGTCGTTTCCTTCGACTGTAATCTACTCGACAGACCCCATCTATCCTCTAATGTACCATTCCAAATCATTGTACAAGTTTACAAAATGGTCATGGTCGGTACTATCATAGATGAAGGGGCTTCTGTGAGTATCCTTTTCTCAACTGCTTGGAAAGTGATTGGTTCACCATCACTTCTACCTGAGATGTGAAATCTGATAGGCTTCGACAAAGGAACCAGTCGATCGTTAGGGATCCATCCAAATTTGCCTATAACTTTGAGAGGGAAAACCATTTATCTAAACGTAATGGTAGTCCAAGGACGTTTAGATTATAATCTACTCCTCGGGCGTGACTATAGTTATAGCATGGGAGCTATTGTCTCCTCACTCTTTTGAGTAAAGTGTTTTCTGCAGGAAGGCAGAGTTGTCCAACTCGTAGACTAGCTTTCATTCCTCGGCTCACACATAGCTAATAGTCAAATGCCATCCCTAACTGGTATTTTTAGTAAGGAATGTCTCATCAATCTCCAGTCCGTCCACCAGATGAGCGCGAGTAATTCAGTGAATATGACTGAAACCTAGGGGGCATGCACCCTGGTCTACTTTGGTAGAAGAACCCCAGGTATAAGTTGGGTTTCCGCGTAGGAATATGACTAGTCTAACACACCCATCCATTTAGGAAAATGGGATTGAACTGGAATAAGATACCTCCATCAAAAGGTATGCCTTTCCTGACAGAGCAAATTCTTTGTTTGCAAATTGAAGGGTAACCTGGAAACTCTACTTTGTATGTTAAAAGGTATGCCTTTCCTGACAGAGAAAGTGCTCTGTTTGCAAATTGAAGGGTAACCTGGAGACTCTACTTCATTACACCCAGGGGCATGCAAACCTTTTCGCATGCAAGTGAAAAACGACCATTTATTTTCGTAGTTTGTAGATTCTTAACCCTTTAAACTCATAGGATTGGTCATTCCTAGATTACATAAAGAAAGGATTCGGAGCAAAGCTTCGAATGGTGCAAGCTCATTAAAAATTGAACCTATCGATGAGACATCCTTATTATATGACTGGCACGAGAAATTTCACACAAAGTTCAAGCTCGTTAAAAATTAAACCTAAGTAATGAGCACATGTTCCACCAGAGTTTAAGCTCATTAAAAAATGAACCAACCTCCAGTAAATAACCATTGTGAATGCATTATCATCAGCTTTTGAGCCTTGGTCATGTTCTTACCATCACCTCCACTCTATTTTAGCTGATCATATGCTTCCATTTGATTGTTTACCCTTTTTAGGAACAGCTACGATGAGTGATTCTATTAGCTATCCTTGTAACACTTCCGTTATTGGAAAATTCCAAACCTTACCTAGAACCAACTGCTACCCGAAAATATCACTCATTGCTAAAAAATGAGTCTCCTTTAAGCTCTTTTCATCTGACTCGTAAAATATGAAAAGATTGCTAAGAAATTGGCCTCTCTAGCTCGTTAAAGCTATCAGAAGTGCTATCCCTCCTCTAGATTTTAATCTTTTTGGACCTGAGGGATTATTATGCAAAACGATCGAGCACTTGTCTTGTTCGGCTCGTTAAAACTATGGAAAATTTATCCCTTTTGTATTATTTTATACTTTTTCAGACTTAAGGGATTATATGATGAAAAAGGATTACTGGAGTTTCCTTTCCATCCCTTTTCAGACTCTCTAAAATTGAAAAAGGACCGAGTTGTCTTTGTCGTTAAACTCGTTAAAACCAATAGCGACAAAATTGTCCATAAAGAAAAGAATGAGTTTCACTGTCACTAGGCTCGTTAAAACATAGCGACGAATTTGCTTGAAGGGCAAATTATAGAACAAGCATATGTTATCCTCCTCAAGCTTGACAAAAATAAAGAGGTACTAGTGAGCAATGACTAGGGAAAAATTGGGAAGAAAACCTGAAGAAACTTTATTGGTAGCAAGTCGCTCTTGAGCATGACACCTTCACTCCATCACCATGATTGAATCGGGTTGCATTATTCCATTCACCGTTCATATTACCATTGGTCCTCCTTACCATCCATTTTTGGGGTTAATGCTACCAATCCATTTTAGTGTCACTGATATGTTCAAGAGAATTCACCAACCCATATTGTGTCTCATCCGCTACAATACCTTCACCCTTCATTCTTTCATGACCGCCACCCTGAACCATGTATCATCAGATCATTTTCACCTCCACAAAGTAATTTTCTCTGTTCCATGTCGTAGATGTGGGATTCATTAAGGCCCTCCTACAACAGGTCACTTCTTATTGACATCAGCTCATTATCCAAGAAGTCGACTTAGAAACAACCCTTTTAGTACTTTGAAGCTTGCATGCCTTAATGACAAGTTTCTCACTTCCGGTGACATGTTTACATCAATGGCCTTCGACCGAAAGATTTTCTGTGGTGTTCGACACCAAGTCCCATTTTCACACCACATGAATTCTACTATTGTACCTTGAGGGTCATCATCATTATCGGTGATTCCTCTCATGCCTGTTAACATATTACATCATTGGCTGGTAATTAGGTGATGTCTTTCCATGTTCGACTCCAGAACATTTTTCTCATGGATCGACTTGTACTTCGGGTGAAGATTGAACGAGTTTGAAGACCCCAGAACTAGTTCCATCCATCCGGACTATGATATATTCAAGAAAATAAAGACATCAAATGTGCATCATTGCTGCATAGATGATCATCCAAATCAAAGGATGATGGCTCTATCAGAATCATCAGTCTGCCACACAGACGTCTGTCTGTCCTATGTACATGAAAATGAATTTATAAAGCTGAGCATGGGAATGCCCACCTCCGCTAGATCATGAAAATATTATGAAGATAATGTATTGTATTTTATCTTATTACAAATCGCCTTCCAGTTCGAAAAACCTTGGATCCTCATGATAAAGCATTCCACTCGACATCAAAATATTTACAAACTCATGTTTTAGGGGGAAACTATTATAGACATATTTGGGAAATACAAACCCAATCATATATGTCCATACACCAAGGGATTCTGAGTCCCTAACAGTGTTGTTTCACACCCTAAAGGAACAAGGTCAGCTGATTACATCATCTCCCAGAAGTTCTCCATGGAAAATTGCTCGGAATTGGTCAAAACGGGTCCATACAGACTGCTCAGTGCTAAGGGTGTGATGTATCTCACTTTCCACATGCAAAAATTGCAATGCATACTAAAACTGCCTTCTGTAGGGTGCGATGGGCAAGAGTAGACAAATGGCAGAGACAGTTCACAGGGTGGATGATTATGGAATCTTCGAGAAACTTCTCCTATGACACTTGCCTCTCTGAATTTTCCTAGGGATGAGTAAGAGATCATGAATCTCCAAGTGGAGCCAAGAACTATCAGAGAGAGGACACTAATCAAAATCCCAGAAGCTGATTGACCCCCGTGCAAACATCTATATATGGATCCCTCATCCTAGAGATCCAGGGGCTAGAATTTTGTATCTTGTGAGGAAGTGTTGTTGGTTTCGTGGTGGAACATCATATTGTTGGGTGATCTAAGCTTTTAATGAGGTGAATAATTGCTTTCATGCTGGGAGGATGATGCTGGGTCAGATCAATAGGTTGTAATCCTCTCTTCTAATCTTTCTATCAATAAAGCTATTCAAGTTTTCTCCACATTATTGTATGTTTGATGATATATGCATTTGTGTGGTAAATATATATATGGTCCTATATTGTTTATGATTGTAGATCTTTTTACTTTGAAGGTATTATGTTGCTTTGACTTTACAGGTACTCTTTAAAGCGGGTAAGAAAGGAAGGAGCGGCAAAGATATGTCAGAGGGGAGAAGGAACAAGTAAGGAACCAAGCGAAAGATTGAGGTTGGTATTCTTTGCTCCAGGACTTTCCATAAAGTCACATATCCTAGATCTCCTCTCGCTCAATCATGCTTAGCTGTGGAGTTTTCCCCATAATCAAGCCCACTTAGCTTGCTACCACATTTGCAAAATGTTAGCAATTATTGTGCCTCATGAACCATTCAAGTAGAGATCCCTTCATTCTTTTTGAATTTAAGTATTAGGTGTTTACACAGTGCATTATATTAGAGATGATTTTTGGATTCAACTGTACTAAGTAAGTCATTCATGTGTGACCATTTCCATGAGAGGTAGTCATAACTAACTAATTTCTCATGATTTTTGAATAGTTCACTTAGCACTCATTGCATCGGGTGATGCTCAAAGGGGTGAAGGGGTGGGATTGAAACTAAGGAAATGAATTACATATCACAAATAATCAATTCTGAGGCTTGCACCCAGTAACCAGGACTTCCTGAGAGGTCACACATCCGAGATCGCCTATAGCTCAAGCGCACTTAACTGTGGAGTTTTTCCCTCAATCAAGCCCACTTGGCTTGCTACCCCATTTGAAAAACCTTGGCAAGTATTTTGCCTTATGAACCATTCAAGAAGAGTTCCCTTCACCCTTTTTGAATTTAAGTATTACGGGTGTACACACTGCATTATATTAGATATCATTTCGGGATTTAGCTACATTAAGTAAGTCATTCACGTATGACCAATTCCATGAGAGGTAGTCGTAACTCACTAATTTCTCATGATTTTTCAATATTTAACTTAACACTTATGCATCAGGTGATGTGTGGGATTGAAATTAGTGAAATGAATCACATAGCATCAATAATCACTTCTCGAGCTAGCACCCGGTAACTAGGACTTATCGAGAGGACACCCATCCCAGATCACTTTTAGCTCAAGTGCACTTAAATGTGGAGTTTTTGCCACAATCAAGGCCACTTAGACTCCTACCCCATTTACGAAACCTTAGAGAGTATTGTGCCTCATGAACCATTCAAGTAGAGATTTGTTCACTCTTTTTGAATTTAAGTATTAGGGGTTTACAGAGTGCATTATATTAGATATCATTTTGGGATTCAACTGTGTTAATTAAGTCATTTATGTATGACCATTGCGTTAAGTAAGTCATTTACGTATGACCATTTCCATGAGAGGTAGTGGTAACTCACTAATTTCTCATGATTTTTGAATAGTTCACTTAGCACTCATTGCAATGGGTGATCCTCACATGGGTGAAGAAGTGTGATTGAAACTAGTGAAATGAATCAAATAACACTCGGTAACTTGGACTTCCTAGGAGGTGACCCATCACTTAGAAAACAAAAATCACCTAGTCCCTAGGAATTCCTAGGAGGTGACCGAATGCCTAGAAAAAACATTCTTTTATTTAAAAAATAATAATAATGGAATCTAGAAAATTAAAACTTGAAAGAGCAATCAAAATAGGTGGATTTTTATCTATGGAAAATCAAAGATGGTTTTGGTAAAATATGGCCAGCATTTTTGGAAATAAAGGCTACATCTTTAAAGGTTCAAAATATTTATGGGTGCCAAAATTGTTGGTGGTGATTTTCCACAATTAAAAAATGAAAGTAGTTTTTAGGTGGTACTTTTTCACTTTTCACTCTAGACTTTTGGTGAGAATTGGCAAAAGAATTTGTGTTAGGCCCCTATACTACTAGTGTAACCCCTTATTATTATTAGTATAACCCCCATATTATATTGATGTACCCATGTAGTGCCCATATTGGTACTACAGTGCCCCATATAAGCCCACTATTGTTATTAGTGTGCCCTTACATTATTATTGTTATGTAGGCTCTGATTATGTTATGACCCCTTAGACTCCTATATATAGAGAGGAGGTTTTTTCATTTGTATCATCCAAGAATTGTTCATTTATGTAATGTAAAGGAGGTTTCCCCCTCAAAGAGGCTGAATTCTAAGGCGTTGATCTATCTTTTCTATCTTTTCTTGAGCTGGTTTCATAACATTTGGTATCAGAGCTTTGGATTCTAGGGTTTTGCTGTTCCAAACAGGCCATCGTGGAATTTTCTCTATAACTTTGTTTCTGTGATGTTTCAGACGTCGCAAAACAAACCCATTTGAGAATAAATCGTGCTAAATATGGGGTCCGAATTTCATATCTTTTCGCACTGTATTTGTGGAGATATGATCTGAGGAAGTTGGTCTTTTTGCAGACTCTAGAATTACATTCCAAACAGGTGACCTGGGCAAAATCGTCATAACTTTCTCTCTGTGGATCGGATTGCAATTTGGTAAGAAGGTACATAAAGAGGACGGACTTTAGTTTCTTCTAGGTATTTTTCAGAGCCAAAGGTCGAAATAGTGACACGTGGCACTTCATACAAGTTCGCTCTTCTGGAAAGGTCTATAATCAGGTCACTGTGGCAGATTTGGTATAACTCTTCATTGGAGACTCCAATTGGGGTCAGATTGGTGGCATTAGAAAGAGGACATAGAGGGCTACTGTAGGTCACCATTTTAGAACTTAAAGATATGAAATTGCATAGTTACATTGGTTTCAAGATCGAGCTCCTAAAATCGAGAAAAAGCAAGATGAGGAAGTTTGATGGCAAGGATCCGGTAAATTGGATACGTCAGATGGAGCAATATTTTGATCTACATGGTGTACCACTGTTACAAAAGGTATGTATTTCATCTTCATATTTAGAACCAGATCAATTTTTATGGTATAAAGGGCTTTGTTCTCGTAAACGACTTGTTACTTGGTCAATTCTCACAGAGGAAATGATAGCACATTATGAGGATACAAAGAGCAACACCTTCTTTAGAGCAACACCACAACAATTGGAAAGAGTAAAAGGGCTTTGTGACATACTAGAAAGTAAAATTATGGCAACAATGAATTCTACCCCTCACAGCTATGAAGATGGAAGTCTTGTTTCTCCTAGCCTTCCACAACCTACAAGGGTTACACCACAACAATTGGAAGAAAAAAGAGAAAAAGGGCTTTGTTACAATTGTGATAGCAAATGCACTAAAGGTCATAAGTGTGTTGAGAAGAAATTATTTTACATAGAGTATGAAGAGGAGGAAGAAAAGGATCAAGAAACATCAAAAGAAGAGGATATATGCCAGGATCCAACCCCAGATATAGAAGAAATGAATCAGACCATATCTTGTAAAGCATTGGCAGGAATTACCACTCCTCAAACTATCGAGATAGAAGGACATATCAAGAAGAAAAATATTCAAGAAGTGAAAGATCACATTGAGCATCAAGAAATGAATCCGACCATATATTGTAAAATATTGGAAGAAATTATCACTCCTCAAACTCTAAAGATAGAAGGATATATCAAGAAGAAAAAGGTTCAAGTCGTGAAATATCACATCATGCATCAACAACAAGTTCTCCAACTTTTAAAGGATAATGCCACTTTGGTGAAAACTCGAATGAAACAACAGGTAGATCAAAATCGTAGTGAAAAATGTTTTGATGTTGGTGATTGGGTATTTTTACTGTTACATCTCAAGCAAGCTATTTGTGAGAAGGAAATGTTGGAAATACTACATGCACTTAAAAAATGGCGACCTTACCGAATGGGAAGACACTTCAAGGAAGTGGAAGCAAGGGATGAATCAAAGAAGGATGAAGAATTATGGCCACTTATTCAAAAGTTCCAAAAGATCCCAATTCAAACAATGTTGCCAGAAATTGAAGAGGAAGGAAAAATCATATTGGAACCTGGAGTAGTCACAGAAACAAGAATCTGAAAGCTACGAAATCAATCAATTTCAGGGTATCTCATCAAGTGGAAGAACTTAGCTATTGAAGATTCCACATCGGAGGACAAGAAGTTTATACAGAAGCATCAACAACTACTCAAGCGTTGAGGACAACACTTTTTGAAGGAGAGGGGCATGTTAGGCCCCTATACTACTAGTGTAACCCCTTATTATTATTAGTATAACCCCCTTATTATATTGATGTACCCATGTAGTGCCCATATTGTTACTACTATGCCCCATAGAAGCCCACTATTGTTATTAGTGTGCCCTTACATGCTTATTGTTATGTAGGCTCTGATTATGTTATGACACCTTACACTCCTATATATAGAGAGGTGGTATTTTCATTTGCATCATCCAAGAATTGTTCATTTATGTAATGTGTTAGCTCCTGCTGCAGTAGGTATTCATATTTCATGATTGGCATTTCACAGGCCAAATATGTTGTACTTTGCTTGCTGCAATGCTCCATATTTTCTCAAACAATCTCCAAATGAAGAAGGCTACTTCAAGTTCATTCAATTGCCTTCAACTTTTGTAAAGTTTCCCTGGTATTGCTACTGTTAGTTAAAGGGAGGTCCAAACAGTTTAATCTTGGTCTCCCTAAGTTTAAATTTCTTGTTTTAGAATATAGAGATTGTAAGTCTGTCCAAACAGTTTAATCTTGGCAGACTCTTAGATAGGTAGAGAAATAGAAGAGTCCAACAGTTTAATCTGGGCTCTGGAAGAAATACGGGTAGTATGTAGATAGGAAAGCATCAAAATAAAATGTATGATGGGTTTGCAAGTCTAAGTGCACCCCCAAGCAAAAGAAGAAAAAATGCTAGGCAAGTAGGCTGGGTAGGTAGTTATGAGGCTGATTGAATTGCTGACCAGTTCCAAGTTTTCAGGTATCATATCATGCAGAACATAATCAACAAAGATTTGTAAGCAAAAAGGCTCAAATGAGGTATAACTGACTTCCCTTCTCTGTTTTCCCCCATCATTAAATAACACCCCCAAAGAGGTCAAGATCTGCTTGACACCTCTTGAGTTCATCATCTTCATCACTCCGGTTGAGTAAAGGTCTACTTTACTCAAAGTTGTTCCATATCTTCTCCCGAAATATGGTCCTACCCCCTGTAACAGCCTAAGTCTCCTGAACTTAGCGCTTTCTTATCATCTCCATATTAACCACTAACATTATTATGTAGCTCCCTATGTTTCCCGTCCCCGTATTAATAGTAAGTAAAATCCCTTATGTAATAACCCCCCGTGGTTGAAAAATAACCATATCAGTTCCCGGGAATTGTTCAGTTTATCAGAAACTAAGCAAGAGCCCCGACCCCCTAACCACTTCAAAAAATACAATGGACTCCTTCCAAAGTATAAAGCCCCCCGAGGTAGTCGGACCCCTTCTGAAACCTTATATGACCTTCACACCCACTTACTTACATTTTCCCCTCAAAACCGTTTTCGCGTCGCAACCTCGCACTCTCACACTCATGCAAAGCATAGCCCATCCGCCCCCCGCCGATGCGACATTGTGATATCGGCGATCGGCGATCACAAACGCCGAGTGTCCAACCCGTCCACCTTTCCTCTCCGCCGATGCGATATCGCGATATCGCATATCGGCAGTCGCAAGCACCAAATGCCCAACCTAATGATCCCCCTCTTTCCCGCCGACGCGATATCGCGATATCGCATCAGAGTCTCTTCACCACAATTTATCCAGTACCTCACCACGTCGCGCTGTACTACGGACCCACGGCTGACATCATCCGCCGTACAGCCGACGGCATGCTTACGTCAGCAGCCAGAAAAGCCGAAAAAGCTTCGCGCAGAAATAAAAGTCGCACTTCAGAGCTCCAGATCAAGAAACAGAGGCAATTTCTGATGCGCAAATAGCGTGAAGCGCTATTTGCGCATCGCTACGGGAAATAGGCCATTTCGAGGAATCTTCAGGGAATCTTCCGGTTGCCGAGCCCACTGCGTGCCGAAAAAGCCTGAAAATCGCCCAAACGTGCCAAAGGATCTGGTTTGAAGACAACAGCACATCATTCACGGAGTTTAAAGTGTATCAGATCAAATCAGCAGGTATCAAGCGTGTCAAAGAGTATCAGTCGACGGCGGAAACCATCAATGTAGCAGCAAAGTGTATCAGAGAATATCTTGAGCGGCGGCCTAAAGCAAGAGAAAATTGAATATCTTCCAGCAGATTCACAGAAGGAGAGCGAAATTACTTGAAGCTCTCAAATCGTAATAATTGCACATTCAATTCACACCAAAGCCGAACTGCAGCCCCGAAGCTCATTCACTTCAGCAGCATCGCATCTGGTCCCCAAGGGCCACCTCGTCACCTGTTCCGATTCAGCTGCCCCCAGCGCAGTCAGAAAGATTTACTTGCATTTAATATCCGCAACATTTAGATTTTTGAAGAGTTCTAAGCAGGCCTGCCAAGGTCACTTGTAATGATGTCTTCCTAATATTTTGTTTATAAATACCACCCGAAGCGATATTGTGAAGGGTCGGTTGGTTTGTAGTAGTAGTTGTTGGTCAGTTTCCTTTCCAGCAATTTCTCTGAGTAAAGACTCGCACTGTAACTGCCATATTTTTCATAATCAAAGATTGCTGAAAGCATGGATTGCGAAACAACTTGCTGTTTTCTCTTGGCCAAGGAATGATCACAGAATTCCTGTGTCTCTGCATGATCCAATAAGTGTTCCTCTTCCCTGTCTATTTTATGTTTTTATCATCTTTCCGCCTCTCTAAGCTGCAGGAAAAAATAATATCTTAAGATTTGTTTTGTTACACCTTAAGTTCAATTTCTGCACTTTTCGATGTTTTCCTCAGAAACAGTTATGAGCTAGAATTCTTAAATGCTCTGGTTTACCCTGTTTCTTTCATATGTGAGTGCATGTCTTTGGAATTCTTAACTGCTCCTGGATCCCACTCATCCATTTCTCCCCTTTGTCGGCATGATGAAATGATTCTCTTTTGCCTTTCATCCCTGATGTTCATTCCGTACTTTCAGCAGACTGAATATTGTATCCTGTGTGGCTATCTCGCTCTGTATCCCCTTGTGACCAAGAAAACGCTCGCATGCCTCAATCTGTGACTCCATGCCCAATGGTTCAGGTTCAGAACTTATAACACCTTATTGTGCCTCTTTACTCGAGAATCCTACCTTCCTTCCAACCACAGTCAACATTCCCTTGAAGTCAGAAAGCTAGCCTAAATCATCAACTAAGGTTGAATCCAGATCAACTGAGGTTGAATCTAAAGGAGAGAGCCCTCTCCGATTGTAGGTGGGCTAGAACTTGCAATCAGAAGATTGGTTTGTGGTTACCTCGGCCGTATCGCTAATAGGAGCTAGGGACAACCTGAGTGATAACATAATGGCGACTCCACTGGGGAACTCCTCAGATAAATCAATGCAACCAATCTGCAACTCTGCAGTGGAAGAAACCGACTTGTAAAAGCCTCGGTCGACCTGTATCTGCGCGCACCATTGGGGATTCAAACACACAGTTCATCTTTGAACCCCAATGGAGGAAGTGCTCCTATTTTTGAAGGCTTGTCATGTCTAGTTCTGATCTTCGGTGGTGGATAGAGATCAGGCACATCAGAGTCCAGACATCCACCTGGCGACTCCACTTCAATTTCAATCAAAGGCTCCACTGAGGAACGAACCAAATGTTACAGCCAAGTGTCCCATGTATTAACAACAAAAGAGAATGACCGAATCTTGGGAAGAACTTCCGATAGAAGAAGCTTTAGAAAAATGCAGAGAAATTTTATCAGAGTTTG